>VONZ01001938.1:0-82496 GCA_012976165.1 Labeo catla
AAATATGAATGAATTAAAATAAATTTACATTCTTTTTGTCACTATTGCATATACACAAGTAATAAAGTTAAAATCTTGAATGCAATTATGTTGTGACAGGAAAGACCAGAATCCACAAAACACTTAATGCAAACTATACATGTAATACACAGTATTCTCATAATTTACATTACTACACAAATTGCACAAGAACATAATATGCAGAATATGTTTAAAATTCATTATATATTTTAAACACCACAATGATCCTTTCAACAGTTCCCGTTACAGTATAAGTTACAAAACGGTGAATGTGTATGTTATGTAATGGTCTTTACAGGGATAATCCACCCCCCAAAAATATGAAAATTCTCTCATTTATTATACCTTCATGCCATTCCAGATGTATATAACTTTCTTTCTTGACATAAACACAAAGATTTTTAAGAAATCCAACTCTGACAATACACATAACACAAGTGAATTGTAACCCATGCATGTATGACAGTTGATCGGAAGCCATTGTTAACAGTCAAAAGTTTAAATTATTAGTGTTTTTCTTATCTGTTGTTTTACTTCAAAAGACACTGATTCAGCCACTAAGGGTCAGATGGATTACTGTCATGGTCGCTGTGTTTGGTTTTTAAAGCATCTTTAAGACTCAGAGAGATGCATTATTTGCCTAAAAATCATAATTTGTGTTTACCTGTCCAGTAGAAAGAAAGTAATATGCATTTGGGATAGACTAATAAGAATCAAGTGCAACCTCTTGTGTACTTGTGAACTGTACTTGTTTTAATCAAGAGCTCCAAAGAAATTAAATATTTGCATAATATCAGGTGTCTGAAGATCAAGATCCCAGTCAAAATAAGATTCTTGTCTGATGGGGGCAATAGATCTCTTGTACTACCACTGCATCCTCTGGGTCAGCATCAGAATTTTGGTTATGGAAAAGCTACTCTGCTCCCTGGAAATTGAGAAAGAACATGTATTATAGTTTAACGATACAAATTGCTTTGAACTCCCATGACACATTTTAAACTTCAAATATTTCAAACAAATAAATACACAATACAACTATTTATATATACCGTTGTGTAACCATTAGATGACTGTATAGCCCTATATATCCTCCATGACTGTGAATACCCTATAGTTGCTGGAAACTGTTTTCAGTTAAAATTATTGCATGTAGGTTTTGCATTTGGATATATTTAGGCATTGTTATTTAGGTAAATTTAGTTTGTTTCCCCCCTGAAATGTTCATCTGAAGTGACCATTTTTGCATTATTAAATGTTCATCTGAAGTGACCATTTTTGCATTATTATTATTATTATTATTACAGTCAAATTTGGACATGGAAAAAGCATGGTAAAAAGGCTTTACATTGCCAAAGTTGACGGCGCAGTGATTGACAGCAACCTTGTAAAAGAGCATCGGTCATTGTACATTTAGTACTGTACATTACATGTGCTGGGGTAAATATAAACCAGTTGAAGCAATTAATCTAATTGAAAACTGTAACTGTATGTAGATAATCACCGTATAATGATTGTGCTAAATCAAGGTTTCCAACTTTTAAGTTCAGCTTGGAGTGAGATTTATTTTTTTGTTTTGGAGTGGGGGGTTGGGTTGGGGGCGGGTGGTGGCGATCTCGATTCCATATCTATTTATATGTATATACTATACATACAAGTGTCACGGGCGTCGTGTGCGGGGAATGAGGAGTAGGGACGAGGAGATAAGGAACATGCACATTTATTAAATAATCCACAACAGGAACAGGAACAAACAGGAACACGCACGGGAATCCACACGCAACACAACTTACAAAGATGTAGAATGACATGAAGTGACTTACAGAAATGACTTACAATAACCGACAACCAAACGGGGAACTCAACCAAACCTAAATACACGGGATAATCAGACGAGGACAGGTGTGAATGATTAAGATGTAATAATTGAAAACGGAACAGGAAAGACCAAATAAGGGCATACACAAGGGGAAACCACAAAAAAACTCCACAAGGGTGTGACAATACGGGGATAAAAATGCAGCTGAATGCTTTTTAGCACCATTTTAAACTTGGTTTAAATTCAGTATTTGCTTGCATTCATTGTGTGTACTTATACGAGTATCATTAAAAAATTATGTAAGTTATTAACTTTTTTAAATTTCACATTTAAAAATATAGTGTTTATATTTATAAAGTGTAAATATTTATTCAAATGAAAAACTTAAAAATAAGTAAGCAGGTATGACCTGCAATATTCTAGATACATGTATATTTAGTAAAGAGCCATACAGGTATCTAGTGGGTAAACCAAAGACATTACAAATGAATTTTTTTTTTTTTTTCGAACACAAAATGACTCTAATTTGCCTCTTTGCACTGGATTTTAAAACCCTTTTCTCTATTTAACCTTGAATACTACACTAATTGTAATATTGTAACGCCACGCCAGCAGAGGGAGCCCTCACCCATTGACTCTCTGTTACCGCTCCCTCTGCTGCTTCATGGGTTACTTCCTGTTTAGTGGCCATTTAAGGAGGCCTACACCAAACAGACCTTGCGAAGTATTGTTTTGCCTGTGCGGACTCTATCAAGGTTTTTCCTGATTTCCTTGCCCTGTTTTGTTATTTTCCACGGTTTTGTTTCATTGTCATAGTTTTTGTCTTGTTTTTCGCCATAGTTTTGTCTCGTTCATTGCCATAGTTTTTGCCTAGTTTCATAGCCTTGTTTATTTGTTACTTTTGGACTGCTCACTTGTATTTTGACCTTCTGCCTGTTTATTTGGACTTTGCTTTTGTCGTGCCCTGGTTGTTACTGTTTGTTTGGAGATCGACCCTGCCTGTCTTGACTACACTGTGTTATAATAAAGCTTGCATCTGGATCTTACACGCTTCCCTGGGGTCCCATTGCAGAATACTTCGCCTACCAAAGATCCAGCGGCTTTTGTACACAAACCTACCATGGATCCAGCATCACGCCTCTTCCACCTCCGCCAAGGTAACTGGTCTATTGAAGAATATGTCATGGACTTTTGTGAGCTTTGTCACTTGGTAAATTTTAATGATGTAGCGCTTAAGGACATTTTTCGCAACGGATTAAACGATCCGATTCGTTCTGGCCTACCTGGAGGGAAAATTCACTGGTCTTTGGAACAGTACATTGACTTTGCCCTCCGGTTGGCTGGATCACCATTTACTGTGGGGGTAGCTGATGAGGAACCCCGCTATCCCCCAGTATCAGCCAAACCTGTGAATTTTTCCATCATGTCTGGAATTATTCAAGTCATGTCAGAGCCCTATCATGCCATGCCTGCCAAGCCAAAGCCTGCTCAAGTCACATCCACCAAGCCAAAGTCTGATCACGTCACGTCTACCAAGTCACAGTTTGCTCACGCCATGCCTGCCGCTCCAGGGCCTGCTCACGCCATGCCTGCCGTTCCAGAGCCAGTCCACAAGATGGCCGCCATCCCAGAGCCAGTCCACAAGATGGCCACCATCCCCAAGCCTGTTCACAAGATGGCCGCACTGTCTGAGTCCCCAGCCAAGATGGCCACCATCCCCAAGCCTGTTCACAAGATGGCCACCCCGCCTGAGTCCCTGGCCAAGATGGCTGCCACGCCTGAGCCACATCAATCCAAAATCATCTCATTTGAATCTCATTTCATATCTGCCGCACCCAAAGCTAATCAAGTGATGGCTGATCCTCCGGGGTCAAGTCAAGTCAGGGCTGCACTTTCCGTGCCAAGTCAAGTGACAGCTGTGATTCCTGAGCCACGTCAAGTTACAGTGGTTACTTCGGAATCAAGTCAAGTTACAGCTGTAGGTCTTGAATCAAGCCAAGTCACAGCTGTTCTCCATGAGTCAAGCCAAGATACAGCTGTTCTCCATGAGTCAAGCCAAGATACAGCTGTTCCCCATGAGTCAAGCCAAGATACAGCTGTTCTCCATGAGTCAAACCAAGACACAGCTGTTGTTCGAAGAGTCAGCCAAGTCACACAGCTGGTGTTCTCCATGAGAGTCAAACCATGTTTCTGGGTCAAGCCGCCAAGTCACAGCTGTTGTCACAGCTGTTGTTCTGAATTACAGCTGTTGTTCAAAGTCGAGTTACAGCTGGGTTGTCTATGTTATGCCAAACCACAGCTGATTTCCATGAACCAAGCCAAGTTACAGCAGATCTTCATGAGCCAAGTCAAGTTACTGCTGTTGTTCCCGAGTCAAGTCAAGCCACAGCTGACCTTCATGAGCCAAGTCAAGTCACAGCTGTTTTCATGAAACAGTCACAGCTGATCTTCCTGAGCCAAGTCAAGTCGCAGCTGGTCTTCACGAGCCAGGTCAAGTCACAGCTGTTTTTCACGAGTCAAGACAAGTCACGGCAGGCCTCCCTGAGTCAAGTCAAGTCAAGCCACGGCAGACCTCCCTGAGTCAAGTCAAGCCACGGCAGACCTCCCTGAGTCAAGTCAAGACTCAGCTGCGCTTCTAATTTGATTTCCTTGCCCTGTTTTGTTATTTTCCACGGTTTTGTTTCATTGTCATAGTTTTTGTATTGTTTTTCGCCATAGTTTTGTCTCGTTCATTGCCATAGTTTTTGCCTAGTTTCATAGCCTTGTTTATTTGTTACTTTTGGACTGCTCACTTATATTTTGACCTTCTGCCTGTTTATTTGGACTTTGCTTTTATTGTGTCCTGGTTGTTACTGTTTGTTTGGAGATCGACCCTGCCTGTCTTGACTACGCTGTTATAATAAAGCTCGCATCTGGATCTTACACCCTTCCCTGGGGTCCGGTTACAAATATACATAATAGAAATATAAAATTTATATATATATATATATATATATATTAGGGCTGTCAAATGATTAAAATTTTTAATCAGATTAATCAGAATTTTCAGTGGATTAATCAGGATTAATCACTATTTGCAGCTACACCTGAATCCTAACCATTTTTTTTTTTCTGAAATGCATACCAAAAGATAAATAACAGGACACAGATACATAATTTTCATATTATGTCTGTTTATTAACACAGCCAAATAATGGTGGTTTAAATCAAGCTGAAACATACTACACACCATAATATTTGTCTTTGCAATGTCCCACCGCTTCCTCTTTGGCATTCCTTTTAACCAGGATGTACAATTTACAGTATTCAATTGAACAGAAAGCAATAAATGTAGTCAAATCATAACAGTGGCCTACCACATTTTTATCATGCACAATTTGAGTCATCTGTTGCGTTTTTGTGTGGAAAAAAATATTTTCAATAAAACTTTTAAATCAAACCAAAAGAACAATCTTTTACCTTTACCTCCATTCTTTAATCCAGTTGCTCAAGCAAGCCTAACTACTATAACATGTTGCACTGAAACTGGTCTTTTTGTTCGCACATCACCTTTCAAATCTACTGAGCTTTATCATCTTTCAGCCAGTTGCTGAGGCAAACTAACTTGTTCACATTTTCCGAAAGTAAAGCTGACCTTTTCTTGTTCACAATGTGACCTGCAACTGAGAAAAGTCGTTCACAGTGAACAGTGGTTGCAGGAGTGGCTAGATATTTGTGAGCTAGTGAGGCCAGCTTCTCATGGGCTCCTGAATGAGATGCCCACCACCTCAAGGGGCAGTCCTCCAATTTAATGATGGGCTCTGCTCTGTACCTGTGTATGGCAGGTTGGACCTCTTCATCTTCTGATTCTGAATCTGAGCCCATTTGCAGAAGGCTGATTTTCTTCCTGGGTGGCCCATCATCATGTGTCTGTGAAGACTTTTTTTTAGGTGATTCTTGTTGCAGCATCCCTTCAAGTGTGATCCACACCTCTTCCCTGTCTGTCTTGGGCAGGCATTTCAAGTCTTTGAAACGAGGATCCAATACTGTAGCAATCTGGAGCCATGCATTGTTGAGCTGTTCTTGACGGGATGCTAGGTCCTCCTTGAACTTGGTCTTGAATCTCACAACATATGCAGGGTCCTCATCACAGGCTTCCATCTTGAGACGCAAGTGGCAGAGAGAAGGTAGTACCACAGAACAGGAGACATAGGCCTCCCCACCCAGGAGCTCAGTTACATACCTACACACACACACACACACACACACACAGACAGAGACAGTGTAATATTAGAACAGAGGTTAGCAACATATACATATTATTATTATTATTATTATTATTATCATCATTAATTTTTTTTTTACATACATACATGTTATTGATATTTAACTTGGTTTAATTTATTCCAGAAAATAATCAAAGCAATGTTATTTGATAGGCTACAGACTGATTTACCTGCATGGCTCTAGAAGTGTCTCCAGCCTCTGCAGTTTATCCCACTCTGCTGCGGTCGGCAAAACGAGTTTGTGCTCCTGATTGTCCAGGGCTGTGATGACAGCCTCTTTATTGCTGCTCAAGCGCTTGACTATTTCCAGCGTCGAATTCCAACGTGTTGGAACATCCTGGATCAATGGCTCTTGCTTCTTTCCCAGGCTGACTTGTTGTGCTTGAAGCTCCGCAGCATTTGCTGGGCTGTGCTTAAAATAACCGACAACTTTGCGAGCCTTGACCAAAGCATTCACAAAGCCACTGTCAGCAAGACTCACTGTGACACTTCTCTGCAGCATGTGAGCGACACAGTTCATGTGTTCATAGCATGCAAGTCGAATTGCGGCAACCATGTTGCGTGCACTGTCAGTCCCACTGTCAGTTGTTTTGCCCTCGATGTCCCACTTACGTGCAACAGACAGGAACTGTTCTTTACAAGCCTCCGCAAAATGACGCTCCTCAGTTTTTAATATAGTCAGCGCAAAAGACTTCAGTTCCCACATGTCACTGATGTAATGTGCAGTTACTCCGAGGTAATTGTTGTTACTCACTGATGTCCAATGGTCTCCTGTCAGGGCGATATAATTTACTTGAGCCAAGACCTCTTTCCTTTTTTCTTTTTCGTTTTCATAGAGCTCGTGGATTTTCGTCATAACTGTGGCTCTTGACGGTGGGTTATAGGATGAGTCTTGAGACGCCACTTGCAAAACATCCATGAAGCCTGAGTCTTCTACAATGCTAATGGGTCTACAATCCTTTGCAATCCATTTTGCTATTGTGTTGGTCAAACTATCTGAGGTTGATTTTGTTAATGGCCTGCGAAAATCCAGCGTGGTCTGGCGCAAACAACTTGCTGAACTTGACGGCCCAGCAAACGCATGTTTGGCGTTGACATGGTACCTCAAGCTTGAACAGCTCCGGTGAAATTGAAACTCCTTGTTACAAATCTTGCAAAAAACCTTGTACTTGTTAACTGTACCATCATCATTCTTTTTATATTTGAATCCATCCATAGGCCCACCTTGCTCACCTTGCTCCATCTCGCCTTTAGCTCCCCAACCACTTTCCTGACAATTAATTCGTCACACTGCGCATGCGTGAAATGCGTTAAAAAATTTGACGTAATTAACAACAAAAAAATAATTAACGTCGTTAACGCGTTAAATTTTGACAGCCCTAATATGTATATATATATATATATGTAACCAGGTTGAAAAGTTGTTATTCCAAACAAAATACTGGTTTATTTCACACTGTGGTTTGAATGTACTGCACATAGAGCATGTTTTCGTGTCTTTCTCATTTTGTTGCCATAATGTTACGCTGGCCCTCTCGTGTTGCGAGAGCTACAGATGAGCAGCGCGAGTTATCAGTGCAGAGTGAATGTTCCTCATGCGGTGGAGGATTGAGATCGTTAAAAGCCATTAAATCACACAATACAGAGAAATATGCACATTCAGTGAGTTATACACTCGTTCTCAATCATAGGGTGACTCGGATGGCTGTGTAGTTTTGCATATTGACAGCGATTGCTGACGAACATGTCAGTTTGGAGAAGATAACCACCAAAGCGTAAGTTTTGATAATATAATCTGTATTAGTGGACTGTTAAACTTAATTTGTGCATAATCTTATGTAACTTTCCCCTTATTGTGCGCAGAGGGAAGTCGAGTCAGCATTAATGTGTACCTGTGCTAGACTGCTGATGGACTGTAAGTTTGAAACATCAAATTCATTTTTGAAGTCCTATAAGAACTCATTTACAAACGTGAGGTTGACTGAGTGTTAAATTGTGCAATAGTGTTGCAATGTATTAAGGATGCTCAAAAATGTAACTTATAATTTCCTTCCCATGTACTCTTCATATAATTTGTGTAGCCTTATTCAGTTGATCACTTTGATTTGTTGACAACTGTTACATCTACATTTATATTTACATCTATTTGTTTTTCCAGCATGAGAGGCTACTGCCGTTGTCTATGTTAGCTGGTTATTGTGAATGTGGAAAAAGACACATACTCAATTTGTAGTGAAGATCATTTTATTGGTCTCGTTGGCTGTTTTAAGCTTTAACTTTTCTGTTCTAATTCCCCAAAATTTGCATACTTAACGCTGCGCTGATCCAAGTGCAGTCGGGATTAAAAGACCCCTTTAAATTCTTCATCCTGTGTCCGGTGTCACAAATTCATATTCCGGGCTACAGAGATTTTGGTACCAGGAGTGGGGTCTCCATTGCTAAATTTGGGGAGCATAGACAACGGTAGTGGTGAAGACGGGTCGAGTGCTGGTGCCAAGGAGGTCGACGGCGTGAAGTGTGGCGTGCCTGGAGAGCCTGCGGGGAAGCAAGGGACCAGCTTTTGGAAACGCAGGAGGGTGTTCACTTCACCGCTGAGATAGTTGGCAAAAGAGACTGAGGAATCGCCCCTTTCAGGTTGGACTGTAGTGACTGTTTTTTTTGACTGTGTGCTATTCAAGTTAGAGACATCATATGAACATGGATCTGGACGGCGATGTGCCGGCTGCTCAGGCTGGAACCAGCCAGGATGTGAACAGTGCTGGTGCTGCGAGTCGGGAAGATGAAGGCAATCCGGTAGCAGAACTGCAATCACAAATACTGGAGCTAGGCCGAAGACACGACCAAGTAGTGTCAACCCTTGCTAATATGAGTAATGTTGCCAGTAGGTCGTATGTTTATATTCCAAGGGAGCGTCAGATTGTGCCCTTCAGTGGTGACTATGTTAAAGATGGTCAGTCTATCGATGAGTTCATTGATGAGGTTGAACGGGTAATTCGGGTAAGGGGTTTGAACACTGATGACCAAGTGGATTTCATAATTTCACATTTAAGAGGTTCTGCCTTAGATGAAGTAAAGTTACGCATGGGGGGAGAGACCAAATAACCCAGTGATTTGTTTTCATATTTGCGGGGGGCCTTTCGGGAGAAACGCACTACACCCCAATTATTGCATGCTTTCTATGCGCGCAAACAGTTAGAGGGGGAAGACTTCCGTGACTTTTCTCATTCTCTCTCTCAGCTTTTGAGTTCTGCTCTCCAACAGTCCCATAACGCTGTCTCTGATCCTCAGCTCGCTTTAAGAGATCAGTTCATTGAAGGCATGCGAGATGCGACTTTGCGTAGAGAGCTGCGCAAGCTTGTCAGAGAAAAGCCTCAGTCCACCTTATTTGATGTCCGCGAAGAGGCCATGATGTGGGTGGTGGAGGACAGGCCCCGTGGTTCGAATGTGGCTAGGAATCGAAATATTGTGAGTACATTTTCTGGAGAGATGTCAGAGCAGTTAAGTCCAGTCAGTGCTGCACAAAGTGACATAGCAGTGGCCTTGCAGGAGGTAGTAAAGATCATCACTCAGCAGGGTAAAGCTATTGGAGAACTCACTAATGCAGTTCGTGAACTCACTGTACAAAAGCTCAGTTCCAGTGGTAGTCAGGGTGGAAAACCCAAAGTCAAGCCCAAGTATACAGATGATGGCCAACCCATCTGTTTAAGGTGTGAAGGGGTGGGACATGTAGCTAGACAGTGTCCTGTACCACGCAGCTTCAAAAGCCAGTCCACTGCCAACACAGGTTCTGTGGCGCAGGGAAATGGAGCCCCTCCGTTGCTGTGAGCCAAGCAATGCGAGGAATACCAGAAGGCTCAAGTTGTAGTACATTAACAAAAGAACGTTTCCTGGAGCGTGCAGTTGGCAAGTGCCCTGAAGTTGATATTTATATCGGGGGTGTTTTAGTTAGATGTCTGCTAGACACAGGAAGTAATGTGAGTACCCTAACTGAAAGTTTCTTCAGAGAAAACCTCCATGGAGAAGACAAGGACCTTCACTGCACCTCTAAGTGGCTAATTTACTGCAGAATTACTGCAGAAAACAAGTTACCACTGCCATACTTGGGCTATGTTGAATTGGACATCCAGGTGATGGGGCTAACTATACCTGAGTGTGGGTTTTTGATTGTCCGAGATGGGGACACTGCTGAGTCAGATCCCATGCCCCCTGGTATCATAGGCATGAACATCACCCAGAGATGCAGAGAGTTTGCACTGACTGAGTTTGACACGACTTTGGGAGGGAAGCTGGACTCTGTGTGGAGGGATGGCTTCAGTCATGTACAGGAAGTTGAACTGGTAGAAACGATGTTGTCCGCCAGAGTTAGTGGTAGGGGCAACACCTATGTACCAGCATCCTCTGTAGCCACACTCTATGCCAGAGTGAACAAGAAAGCCACTGAAAGCAGAGCGTGGCTCCTGCTGGAACCAGGGAGTGTACCTTTACCAGGCGGATTGATCCCCCTGCCTACCTTACTGTCCCCCCGAAGTCGGATGTTTCCAGTTCAGGTGGTTAACTTCTCCCAGGAAGATGTTTGGCTGCCTCCTAAAGTTCGGCTTGGGATACTCACTCACTGTCAGTGTGCTGGAAGTGACACTTGTGAGGTAAGATTCCAGCGCATCTCTACCAACCACGAGGAGGTGAGAACTGATCAGAGAGATAAGCCAATGTCTGATTCTGATCTAAGTAATCTGTTAAGTAGGCTGCATATAGGAGGTACTCCTAAACAGCAAGCCAGGCTTAGTGTACTACTCATGAAGCATGCAGATGTGTTTGCAGTTTGTGATGAAGACCTGGGATACACAGATCGGGTAAAGCATGAGATCCACTTGACAGATGATACTCCCGTTTCTCAGCCATATTGCAGGATACCACCAACTCAGTTTGAGGAGGTCAAAGAGCATATCTCAGGTTTACTTCGGAAGGGTGTCATACAGGGAAGCTCAAGTTCCTTCGCGTCACCCATCATCCTAGTGCGCAAGGCTGATGGAAGTCTGAGGCTATGTGTGGATTATAGGAGACTAAACTCCAAGACTTAGCGTGATGCTTTCCCATTGCCGCGCATTGATGAGAGCTTGGATGCGTTGGGTGGAGCACAAGTTTTCTCGACAATAGATCTTGCTAGCGGTTACCATCAAGTTGCGGTCCATGAGAGTCCATAAAACGGCCTTCACTACACCCTTTGGCCTCTATGAATACCGCCGGATGCCCTTTGGGCTATGCAACGCGCCTGCAACGTTTCAGCGGCTCATGCAGGCCAGCATGAGTGACCTAGTCTTCCAAATTGTGCTCATCTACTTAGATGACTTGTTGGTGTACTCGTCCACCTTTCAGGAACATCTGGTGTACCTTGAAACAGTGTTTAAAAGGCTGAGAGAAACTGGGCTAAAGGTGAAAATAGAGAAGTGTCATTTTCTGCAGGCAGAAGTGAGATTCCTAGGCCATCAAGTTTTCAGATCGAGGCGTGAGTACGGACCCTGATAAGATAAATGCAGTTCAGGAATGGCCAGTCCCTGGCACTCTCAAGGAACTCAGGTCATTCTTGGGGTTCTGTAGTTATTACAGAAGATTCATCGAAGGGTTCTCTCAGATAGCTGGGCCGCTGCATGATGTAGTGAATGTGTGCCTTAGAGAGACAACTCCCAGCAAGGGAGCTCAGGTGTTTAAAAGCTCTTGGTCTTCCCAGTGCCAGACGGCATTTGAAAGTCTCAAACACAAACTCACCAGTGCACCAACACTGGGGTATGCTGATTTCACGCTTCCATTTGTGATTGAGACTGATGCGAGCAACCTTGGGTTGGGAGCAGTCTTGTATCAGCATCAAAAGGGCAAGAAGACTGTGATCGCGTATGCCAGTAGGAGGTTGAGAGGGGCTGAGAAAAACGATCAAAATTACAGCAGCATAAAGCTGGAACTGTCAGCGCTTAAATGGGCGGTCACTGAAAAGTTCCGAAGTTATCTACTGGGGTCCAAATTTACCATCATAACGGATAACAACCCCCTTTGCCACCTTGTGACTACCAAATTAGGAGCCATTGAGCAGCTTTGGGCAGCTCAGCTTGCTGTATTTGATTTTGAAGTGAAATACCGTCCTGGACGATGCAACACTGCTGCTGATGCACTTTCCAGGAGACCAGGGTCAAGTGAACCAGACTCTGAAAGTGAAGACGCAGAGTATGATGGCTGCGTGGCAATCTGTAACTTACTCAGGACAGGGACAGCTCTGGGGCCAGACCTGTTAGCAGCTGGTGTGGAGTGCAGCAAAGTCTGGCAGGTACAGGCATCCTTGGCTGGAGAAGATGATGTTGCGGGTGAGAATACTCCGACTCTGCCGGGGTATTCAAAAGCAGAACTTCATCAGTTTCAGGAGTCAGATCCAATGCTCTCTGTGTTCAAGAAGTTCTGAAGCCGACAAAAGAAGCCTACCAAGCCAGAGAGGTTACGCTTGCCCAGATTAGTGCATTTCCTATTGAAGCAGTGGCCGAAGATCAGAGAAAAGGATGGTCTCTTATACCGTGTAATCGATGATGTCCATACTGGTGAATGTCACCAGCTGCTGTTACCCACCTGCCTGAAAGATCAAGTCCTCAAAAATGTCCATGATCAGATGGGACAAAAAGGGATAGAGAGAACCTTAGGTCTGCTTAGACAGAGATGTTTCTGGGGAGGAATGCATGAGAATGTGGAACAGTGGGTGAAGCGATGTCAACGTTGTGTGTTAGCGAAGATGCCGCAACCCAAGATTAAGGCCCCTTGGGCTTCATTCTTGGCCTCCCGGCCATTGGAGGTGGTAGCGGTCGACTTTACAGCCCTTGAACCAGCCACAGATGGGCGAGAAAATGTTTTAGTAGTGACTGATGTGTTTACAAAGTTCAGTCAAGCATTTCCCACTTGTGATCAGAAATCCGAATCCACCGCAAAGATCCTCCTCAGAGAATGGTTCCTGAAGTATGGAGTCCCCCAACGACTACATTCCGATCAGGGCAGGAACTTTGAAAGCACTGTGATTGCGGAGCTCTGCAAATTGTGGGTCAAGAAAACCCGCACAACACCGCATCACCCCCAAGGCAATCCGCAATGTGAAAGGTTTAATAGAACCCTTCATGACCTCTTGAAGTCTCTCCCGCCCAAAAAGAAGCACAGATGGCCAGACCATTTATCTGAGCTTGTTTATGCATATAACGTAACACCACACTCATCTACAGGGTACTCGCCGTACTATCTGTTGTTCGGGATCCAGCCGCATCTGCCAGTTGATGCTCTGTTGAGCCAGGAGCCTGTAACAGACGATAAGCCTGACTGGTTAAAAGTGCACCAAGAACGTCTCCAAGATGCCCATGCTCGAGCAAAGGAATATGCTGAACGAAAAGCTGCGGAAAGAGCAAGGCAGCATGAAGAGAAGGTATATTGCCTAGCTGTAGATGTGGGGCAACATGTGTACCTGCGACACCGCCCACCTGGACGAAACAAGATTCAGGATGCCTGGTCTTCCACTGTGTACAGAGTGTTGGAGGTACAAGGGACCACGTACACGGTGGAGCCTGTTGAAAGGGGGCCCAGCAAAGAGGGTGCACAGATCCGACCTCAGGCTTTGCACTAACCCAGCCCCAGTGCCAAAGCCAAGGTGTCAAAAACTCCCTGCCCAAGATGTGATGACCTCAGGTTCAGGGCCAGAGATGCCATCGCTGGAGGCAGAGTGTGTTCTAGTGGTGGAAGTGTTGTGTCCTAGGGAGAAAGCAACAGCCGCTGTAATACCTGAGTGTGCAGAACAGCCTGTTCCTGAGCCCGGAGACCTTCAGGTGGAGCATCCTGCTAGGAGTGGTGACACTGCAAGACCCGATGATAGCCTGGAAGCGACATCAGCATTTGTTGAGCCAGAGGCAGAAGGTGTCAACTTACCGGTGGAGGATCCAGTGATGAGACCTGTTCCTACTCCTAGGAAAATAAGGAAAGGGAGTGTTAGGCAAGAAGAGAATTGTCCCGCTGCACGTAAAACGCAGAGAACGACTGCAGGAGTACACAATAACCCTTACCGATTGCCCAAGTCTACATGCAGTGCAGTGTCTTTTAGTCCTGATGTGCTCTCCCAGGTGCTAGCTGGAATGGTCCTTTATACCACAGGGCAGCTTCAAGGGGAGCAAGATGATTAGTGTTCATAGTCACCGAGGACGTTGACATTCAGCAGGGGAGAGTGTAACCAGGTTGAAAAGTTGTTGTTCCAAACAAAAGACTGGTTTATTTCACACCGTGGTTTGAATGTACTGCACATAGAGCGTGTTTTCGTGTCTTTCTCATTTTGTTGCCATAATGTTACGCTGGCCCTTTAAGAAACACGGCTGTGTGAGAGTTACAGAGCTACAGATGAGCAGCGCGAGTTATCAGTGCAGAGTGAATGTTCCTCATGCGGTGGAGGATTGAGATTGTTAAAAGCCATTAAATCACACAATATAGAGAAATATGCACATGCAGTGAGCTATACACTCGTTCTCAATCATAGGGTGACTCGGATGGCTGTGTAGTTGTGCATATTGACAGCGATTGCTGACAAACATGTCAGTTTGGGGAAGATAACCACCAAAGCGTAAGTTTTGATAATATAATCTGTATTAGTGGACTGTTAAACTTAATTTGTGCATAATCTTATGTAAACCAGTGTTATGGAAACATAATTATTTTGTTTAGAGGGGAGAAAAGTGCTTCATAGACCCCTTTGTGTTTCCAGTGCGGTGTAAAGCATTCAAGTGAGTGTTGTTCACTTTTATTAATTGTAACAGTGCTTATTAGTTATGCACGTACATGTTTTTTTGGGACAAGGTTGAGGGAACTATTGTTCTAATGTCATGTTCTCCAAATGTTAAGAAACAGTTTTGTAACTTTCCCCTTATTGTGCGCAGAGGGAAGTCGAGTCAGCATTAATGTGTACCTGTGCTAGACTGCTGATGGACTGTAAGTTTGAAACATCAAATTCATTTTTGAAGTCCTATAAGAACTCATTTACAAATGTGAGGTTGACTGAGTGTTAAATTGTGCAATAGTGTTGTAATGTATTAAGGATGCTCAAAAATGTAACTTATAATTTCCTTCCCATGTACTCTTCATATAATTTGTGTAGCCTTATTCAGTTGATCACTTTGATTTGTTGACAGCTGTTACATCTACATTTCTATTTGTTTTTCCAGCATGAGAGGCTACTGCCGTTGTCTATGTTAGCTGGTTATTGTGAATGTGGAAAAAGACACATACTCAATTTGTAGTGAAGATCATTTTATTGGTCTCGTTGGCTGTTTTAAGCTTTAACTTTTCTGTTCTAATTCCCCAAAATTTGCATACTTAACGCTGCGCTGATCCAAGTGCAGTCGGGATTAAAAGACCCCTTTAAATTCTTCATCCTCTGTCCGGTGTCACAAATTCATATTCCGGGCTACATATATATATATATATATATATATACATAAATTTATTTATTTATTTATTTATTTTTTCACAAGTCATCAATGGACCACAATTATTGGACAAATAGTATTTAGTACTAAACAATCTCCTTAAAGTATTAAAAATTATTGAACTAAAATATAGATTTCTAAAATATATTTATTTAACTGAAAAATAGTTGAGCTGTATGGTCACATTATAAGTAAGCAATACCTGAGGGTTAAATACAAGAAAACCACATTAACCCTTACGAAAATTAACCATGGTGTAATTGTAGTAAAAGTGTAGTAACTATGTTTTTTGGTGCACTGATTAGCATTTGTATAACCATAGTTTTACTACAAATACCATGGTTAAACTATGGTTAGTGTAGCAAGACCATGGTTTAACTATAGTAGCAAAAATTTTATTTGTAGTAAAACCATGTTCAGTTTTCGAAAGGGTTGCCACAACATCACTCTCCAAAATAAAATTATACTGTAAATGTCATAGACGTAAAAATAAATGCATAATATGCTGTAATGTTTACCAAAATTGCTGCAAATAACTGTATAGTGAAGCTGTCCTCTTTATCTTACTTAAACACATTCAAATGTACTGTCAATGCTGGTTTGTTTGGAGAGCTCCGTGAATAACATGCACCATTAAGTGCGCCAAAACGGTATTTATAATTTCAATTTAGTATTAAAATTTACAACATTTGAAAGCTGGGTTGCCAATTTGGTGTGAGATTTACATGGGAAGAGTGAGAGCGTGAGACAGAGACTGAAAGCGTGTCTCACACCAAATGCGTGAGAGTTGGCAACCCTAGCTAAATCAAGACAACTTACTGCGAGTATCCTGATGATTGATGATAATGATGATGATATCATTCGTCTGTGTTGTTACCTAAGAAATCATCTCAACATCAACAATGTAGTGTAGCAGCAGATAAATCCTGAAAAAATAATAATATAACAAATCTTTACATATATCATTAAAATTAAATAGGAAAGCTGCTAACACATCCACACTTGTGCAAGTAAAGTCTTCACTTCCAGGTCAAGAATCTGTCAATCAAAAACTCAGTAGCCAATGAGAAAATACAGCTTCTAGCCACGCCCCCATGAGAGATTTGTGCCAGAATGGCAAACAAAAATTTCAGAATCACTTTATGTTTTCATACGTTTCTTGAAATTGAATTGATTACCTTTTCATTAGTGAAAAACAAGTAGTGCATTTAAAGAAAATCCACCTCAAAAATATTCTGGATGATTCATCCCAATAGGAAACCAAGAGTAGTTGCAATAATCAAATTATTTACAGATGTGCATCGGTTTGCTTTTGGGGTTCCAGAACCATCAGTGGCTGAGTCATCAAGTTAGATTTTTCCTGTCATATGAGATACTTTTTCCCTGCCATAAACTTCAAGACTCCACAATGATGCCAGATTCCACAATGGGTTGAAAATGTCTGTTGGCATGATTACTAACAGAAAAAAAAAAAACACTTCAAAGAAACTTCAAAGAAACAAATTATGTTGCCTTACATTGCTTTAGTTTGGACCAAAGATCTGCGTCTAAACACACTACAAAGATTGTAGCCAAAGGGCACTTAGCATGTTTGTTCTGCACCTGCAAGAGAGGGAATAACTCTGCATAGTGTAACAGTTTTTTTTATATCACAGCTTGGGCCAGAGCCATAGAGCTCGGTAAAGCCGTATTGACAGCCACAATCTCATCCATATTGCTATCAAATACAGCATTCAGTGTAGAATTCAAATGGGTCCGATACATTTTGTGGTCTGTGCTGATTCATGCATACGATCCACTCTGTGCTACCGTGTCTCTGGACCGGAACAGACTGTGCGTACGCTGAGGCAGTTCATGTGACACAGTGGGAGTGACACAGTGGGAAACCAGACTTCTTTCAGCCCAGTGGAAACATATTTACACTGTCTGAAGCGTTCCCTGTTCCCAAAACACTGAATAATGCTGCACAGAAAATACTAACTCTGTAAGCAAGAGACTGATTTCAGCAGCAGCTTTAACATCTATTAGTGTAGGGGACGGACAGTTCGGATTCTACAGAGCATTTGATTTTTTTTCATATTAATAACCTTAAATT
Organism: Labeo catla; assembly: GCA_012976165.1. Taxonomy (NCBI): domain Eukaryota; kingdom Metazoa; phylum Chordata; class Actinopteri; order Cypriniformes; family Cyprinidae; genus Labeo; species Labeo catla. Next base: position 17,680 of record VONZ01001938.1, read on the forward strand.
CTTATTAACACAGTCTCAATCTTTATTAAAAAATAAAGTTCAGAAGGAAGGCAAAGCAAAGACTGTTTTTCCACAACTTGGCAAATCCCCCTTTTGCTGCCAAAATAGCCCTAGTCTATCAAGCCATGGACTCTAAACCCCAGTAGGTGTGCTGTGGTATCTGGCGCCAAGATGTTAACAGCAGATCATTTAAGTCCTGTAAGGTCAAGATGGCGGCTGTGTCGGCATGCCGTCTACTGCTCTCCTGCCTGATAGTCTGGTTGCTTGCTTAGTATTCAAACTGTGACGCCCTTGTAGTCTATGATCGCCAGTCTCATTTGTTGCGATTTAGCTCAAAGGGAAATGCATATAAATAATTACAATGAATTATGATTAATTACAATTATTTATATCAGCTGCCAGTAGTAACTGCAGCAGAATTAATTTTCCATCAACTAATCTGTTCGCCCAGCGAACATGCAGTATAATTTTTATATCAACTCTAAGAAATGATATTTTCTTGATTTTCTTGACTCGATGGTGACTGGGAGTTTCTTCCCATGTGAAAAGTGAAGAAGAACCAAGAGCTGAGAGGGACCCAGCTGAAGGGAAGCCCTGAAGAGTTCTAGCTCATCTTCTTAGGTTCAAAAAGAACCACTGACTGACTGAGGCGAGTCATGAAGATGAATTCTAGAGTTGAGTGGAAATGTCTGGCTCTTTGTGGTCGAGAGCCACAGTTCTGTATGTTGGGGCCTGTTGGGCCTGTCGGGCACGCCCTCTGTCGGCTCAGGCTCCCCGTGGGTTCCTCCACACGGGCAGCAATCGGAAGAAGAGAGCGAAGTGAAGAGAGAGGGAGGCGATCAATCGTTTGATGCCTTTAAGCTCTCTGGAGGCTGTGCCTCCAGGAGGTCCACGAACCAATGGTAACTTTCAAAAGTTTATGACTCTTTGTCTGTGAGCATGGTATTTTGCACATGTAATTCGATTGGGTGTTGATGCAAAACTAGTAAGGTTTCTTAAAACACTAACATGTTGCATAGGTATCAACATCTAATTTACACCATCTTTTAGATCATCAAAATACAAATTCAAAGAGACCAAACATGGCATAGGTGGGTTACACGACTAGTGATCTATCATAACGCATGCATAAAACAGTAGAAAAACAAATACAACAGACAAAATTAAAATACAATGCAGTTATACTGTACACAATGACCTGGGCTATGTGTGATAGGAAGGCCAAAGAAAGGTTTGTCTGTGAGTAAATAGGAAAGAGTCTATTTCTATAGGCATTGTGTCTTTCCTATGGGGAAATGTGCATTCTTCTGGGCAATAAAACCTCTTATCAGATAGTCGTCCTGGCAACTGAGCCCTTTTGGGGTGTTAGTTGCTTTGGGGGGGTGTCTCCAGAGCTCCAGCATATAGCTGGCTTGTTGGGTTTAAAGACTATTTGTTAAATGTAACAATTAATGTATGTCTAATTGGTCCAGATGCTACATATTCGATCAACTCTTTTTAACTTTCACAAGTCGGACGTGGAGTGTGTTTTTAACAAACAACGTGAGAGTCTCATAACGGACATTCCGGACTGTATTCGTCGCTGGCCTTTAAACAATTTACGGAAGAAGCGCAGGAGCAAATGCGGGTGTCGGGGAGGACTTACAATCAAGCTGAAAGCCCGCCTGCGTGCAGGCTGTATTTCAAGTCCGTTTCCCGAGCTGCTACATGCCACTCTCCCCCGGCACTGTTCCTCCACCTAATATGGTTTTAATTAACGCTCGCTCAGTAGTAAATAAGATGTTTCTGTTGAAAGACTTTTTTCTTCGCAAAATCTGGATTTCATGTATATTACTGAATCATGGACTAAGGATGGCGATTTTATCCCTTTTTCTGAATTGGTTCTGGTTGGCTGTAGATTTTTTAACTCCCCCCGCCAAAACGGACGTGGGGGTGGGTTAGTGACTGTTATGAAAAACTCTCACCGTACGCAGTGTCGCTCCATCTCTCTGGATATTTATACCACCTTTGAAGCCCAATTTATCCATCTTGACTGGAACAGTTCTATTTGCCTAGGCCTGATCTACCATCCTCCACATTCAGTTAAGGACTTTCTACATCAATTTACCGACTTCATTGGTAACACTGTCACCAAATTTGATCGCTTTTTATTGATGGGCGATTTTAACATTCATGTTTGCTGTCAGTCAAACATTCTTTCGAGGGAATTTCTTAATATAATTGATGCTTTTAACCTGACACAGTGGGTTAAAGGTCCCACTCATATTCACGGTCATACTCTGGACCTTATCCTCTCCTATGGAGTTAATATCACTGATGTTACCGTTTCTGATTATTAGCCCATTTTATTTTCCATGTGTCTTCCTAGTCTTTCTCATGTTTCCACTAAAGTGATATTTCTGTCTCGGGTTTATTCGCCTCAGTTTAGTTTCAATTTTAGTTAGAGAAAGTCCTATTCTCATTTACTTTTGGATTCTCCGTTATGGGACTTGGATGCGGACGAAAATCTCAGTCTGTTAAACAGTGCTTGGCTCGATGTAATGAATGAAACTGCTCCTTTAAAGCCTTTCAAGCACAAACCTAAATCTGAATTGTGGCATACTGCTGAGACTCGGCTACTAAGGCAAAATGTAGAAAGGCTGAGCGAAAGTAGAAAAAGGACAATTTACACATTTCATTACAGATGTTCAAAGACAGTTTATTGGCTTATCAGAGGGCCGCCAAATTGGCTAAGGCGGCCTATTTTTTTCCAATTTAATTTTGTACAATCAGTCTAGACCTAAGGTCTTGTTCTCTGTTATCAATTCTGTTGTTAACCCCCGGTAAATACTATGTCAGTTGCCTCTGTTGCTCTTTGTGAAAGCTTCTTGAGGTTTTCTAAGGACAAAATAGGTAAACCAGGACTGGTAGCTTATAATTCCTCTACCGAGCAGCCTATTCCCCCACCGTTGTCTGCATCTTGGAATGTTTTTGAACCAGTTTCCCTTCAGTCATTCAACGACACTATTGCTTAATTGAAACCATCCTCTTCTTCATATGATGTTATTCATCCTAGATTTTTAAAACAAATTGTTGATTCGGTTGGACCGGGCATAGTGTCCTTTTTTTTAATAAGTGTCTTTCAACAGGCGTGGTTCCCGCTTATTTGAAAGTGGCTACTGTCACACCTCTCCTCAAGAAGCCTTCACTCGACTTTTAAAAAATTATCGCCTGTTCTACCATTTGTTTCTAAGGTTTTGGAAAAGATTGTGTTTTTCCAACTTCAGTCTTTTCTTGTTTTAAACAGTTTGTTTGAGCACTTTCAATCTGGTTTTAAGGCTACCCACAGTACTGAATCAGCCCTTTTGAGAGTGTTAAATGACATCTTTTTAGCCACTGATACGGGAGACTCTGTGGTCCTTGTTCTCTTAGATTTATCAGCTTCTTTCGACGCTATCAACTATTCTACATTAATAAATAGACTAGAGTCTTAGGTGGAATCTCTCTGGCACAGTTTTAAAGTGGTTTCAGTCATTTTTGTCTGACAGGAAATATGTGGTTAGGCTAGGAGAATTCTTCTCTTCCACTTTCCCCTGTGGTCTTCCATCTTGGCCCCCACTTTATTTTCATTGTACATGCTACCTCTAGGCTCCATTTTTAGGAAACACGGGGTGTCATTTCACTTTTATGCTGATGACATGCAAATCTATCTACCTTTTAAGAAAAATGATCCTTTGGCCATGAATGCTCTGTTGTCTTGTTTAGATGAAGTTAAATCTCTCAAAATTTCTTATCCTTAAATGAAGAGAAAACTGAGGTGATTGTTTTCGGCCCATCAGAAAATATGAAGGCCTCTGATTTTGACCTGGGACCTTTATCGGCTTTTAGGTACGGACTCACAGGTACAGAATTTGGGTGTTCTTTTAGATGACGCGTTAAAATTTGCTAAACAAATTTCTACCGTGATTGGATCTAGTTTTTATCAGTTCCGCACACTTGCAAAAATCAAACATTTTCTCACTGACAAGACTTTGGAGATGACCGTTCATGCTTTTATTACATCGCGTCTAGACTACTGCAACTCTTTATACTTTGGCATCTCTAAATCTCAAATTGCCCATCTTTAATTGGTCCAGAACGCCGCTGCTAAATTTCAGCGCTGCTAAACATTGCCCAAAGCGTCACACTGCCTCCGCCGGCTTGCCTTCTTACTATAGTACATCCTGGTGACGTGTTCCCCAGGTAAGCGACGCACATGTACCCGGCCATCCATGTGTTGCAAAAGAAAACATGATTCATCAGACCAGGCCACCTTCTTCCATTGCTCCTTGGTCCAGTTCTGATGCTCATGTGCCCACTGTTGGCACTTTTGGCGGTGGACAGGGGACAGCATGGGTACCCTAACTGTTTTATTGAATATACTTAAGTGAAGTTCAAGTATATTTTTAAGTATACTTTATGTAGTAAGTATACAAATATCAGCATACTAGTAGTATACTTTTCAGTGTACTACTTTAATACTCCTTGGGAGTAAATTGGCCCACTTTCTAGTATATAATACTTTTAAATATACTTTAAGTATAACGGTACTAAACTTTGAGTACACAACTAGTTTACATCTATGTTTTCAGTTTGTACTGCAAGTATACTAAAAGTGAACTAATAGGTATACTGATAGTTTACTAATTAAATACTTTTTAATGCATTTTTAGTACACTTTGAAGTATAGTCTCAGTAAAATACTAGATTAGTAGTTTTATACTGTAAGTATAAATAAATAAGTTTTCTTTAAGTGAACTTTTTGTCATACTTTAAGTATACTACTATTTCCCTATTCAGGTATTAATTTGTATATATTTTGTTATATGAATATCTGAACATACAAAACATTATGAATTATAACATTACCGAAGTATCAAAGCTCGCTCTGTCAGATTTCTCAACAGCTTTTTCCCCCAGGCTGTGAGAGTCCTTAACTCCAATCTCCCTGTAACCCTCTGAAACCATGAAAACCTCAGCCTCCTCCCCTCAACTCATTAAAACTGCTGACAATCTTTCAAAGTGCAATTCTGAGTGTGTTACACACAGGTGAGTGGGCTATACAAACCACTTGTAGTAACACACTTATGTACATTAGACACTTTCTATAAACGCTTGCTGCTACAAAGACTCAATCGGATTAGCTGCTTCCCTCAAAATCTCTCTTCTGCACAATTTAATGCACAAAATATCTATTTTGCACAATTTCATGTACAGATGTCTCTTTTGTAAAACGTCATGTACGGTACTTATGTAAAGTTTTTGTTGTCTCAGTTTTGTATGTGTAGTCAATTATTTATTATAGTTATAGTATTTATAGTATATGTATAGTCAAATGGTTAACTGTTGTATAAGTCTGTAATTGCTTTTCTTATTCGTGTACTGTTGTATGTTTATATTATGGTTAACTAGTATGTAGCACCATGGTCCTGTGAGACACGACATCTCGTTCTACTATATGTCCACACATGTAGCAGAATGACAATAAAGCTTGACTTGACTTGACTTGACTTGACTTGAATAACTTAGTCTAATATGTAGATGACATTGTCTTTGTTTGTAAAGCATTTTACAAGATTAAGCTATCCAAGAAATGGATATAAGTGGTTGAAAGTATCTAGCCCTCAAAACTACATACACAAACCTCAAGAACGGTGGCAGTCAGCAAATATTAAAAGATTAGATCTTTACGTCACAGTACAACAAATAACTAAAAATAATGATAAATCAACAACAAAAAAGTTTAAATGAAGTCAACAAACGGCAAAACAATAATTATATAACAGTAACTAGACAATTTATTCATGCTGCAATGCATGCTGGGAACTTACAAAGCCTTAAAATTTTAGCAGTATGAAATTATTTGCTCAGACAACTGTGTTTGACTAGTTGGGACAACTAGTTTTGATTTCTTCTTCACTTGTGTTTTGGAACTTTTGTACAGAAGATGTGTAATAGCATCTCTCATGTATAACAATGAAAAGTATATTTCTGAGAAGTATATAAAGCACATTTCTGAGAAGTACATAAAAAGTAGACAAAGTATACTTTCCTATTTTTAGTTTAAAAGAAGTATACTAATAGCATACTTGAATAAACATCTTTTTCGTAAGGGGACGAGATAATCAGTGTTATTCCCTTCACCTGTCAGTAATCATAATGTTTTGCCTGATTGGTGTATGTGTGAATAGGTGGGCGGAGCTAAACAGGCAGCGATGTTGAAGCAGGCATTGATCTTCTTCTGCAGAGGCAGTGTTTAACCCTACTATTACATCATAAAATGCCACATTCCACAGCCTGTCATTTTGGAAGACTGGCTCCAATATAAACTATTTTTAGACTACTAGTTCTGAAACTTGGAGGATGTTTTTATAGTTAAATGACCTCTCATATGTCAAAAGACTGATGGAATTTTGGTTGTTGAGATTGCAACTCATTTAACTCTTAAAATAAACAACACTTAACAGTAAAAATATTCCAGATGTCTTGAGTGATGATATGAATCTCAGTAACTGTGCAGTCAGGGCCGTTGCCAGAACAAAAACAGTAGTCAACATTTGAAGCAGATCAAAACCTTTCATCAAATTTGTCCTAAGACCAAAACAATACCATTCTTGTCTTAGGATAATATTGATTAAGATTTTGGTAGCACTTTATTTTAATAGTCCACTTTAGACATTCTACTAACAGTAAGTAACTTTGCAACTGCATGTCAACTAGTCATTAGAGTATTAGTTAGACTGTCTGCTTAATATCTTCTAACACTCTTCTAAACTTTGCAAGTATATGTCAACTTATTCTACTAACCCTAAACCTAACCTATCAGTCTGCTCTGAGAGTTAGTTGACATGTAGTTGCAAATGAATGAGAATTAGTTGACACGTAGTTGCAAAGTAACTTATAGTTAGTAGAATGTCTAAAGTGGAATATCAAATTAAAGTGTAACCAACTTTTTGATCCACTTCAAATGTTGACTGCTATAGAATGGGTAGGCACTATGTTTTCAAATCTACACACTTCATCTTAAAATCAGCACCCTCAACTCAGGCTGTAATAATTACACATCTGTAAAACAGATCAGACAAACACTCCAGTGCATATCTGTGTTTTTTGTGCTCTGGAGAATGTTTTTTTTTTTTAGAGTTGAGCAACGTGAACGCAATACCTTATGAGTTGAATGCAATCCCTTATGAAAATTACCTATGGTTTTACTACAGATAAAAACAATGGTTAATTTTCATAAGGTATGGAATGCAGATGGGTTTAAGTTAGAAACTTCACCGCTCAAAATGCCAGAGTTTTTGTTTACTGCTGAGTTCTGTGCGTTAGCGTAGTGTAGACATGATGTAAATAAGAGATTCACTGAGCTGTGTAGAAATTCATTGATTACAAGGAACTATGATATCGCAATGAACTAAGATGAACGACAAATAACGAGTGATAACAAAGGGAATGCCTGTTCTATGCTATATATTATCTATTCAGAATTTGAATAAAAGTTTTGTTTTTCATGTTGATGAGAGGACCAAAGGCCATATACACAATAAAAGGTTTCGGGACCCAGATAGCACAGATACGTCTGCAAGACGTCTGTTAAAGATCACTTGATCTGAAAAGCATCTGCTGTGTACAGACATCTGACAGACGTCTGTAAGATGTCAGTTTTACATACATTCTAAATCATAAACATCTTAAGGACATCTGATAGGAAACATCCGCTAGATGTATTGCAGATGAGCAAACACTCTAAAAAATACATCAAACAGATGTCTCTGTGATGGATGTATGCTATCAGGGGAGTGACATTTGGATATAGATGAAAGATTAACTCTTAAACAATGGATGGGACAAAAAAATGAGAGTCACCAATAGTAGTTGATTCTCCCATGTCCATACTTGTTACTTCCTTTATGTGCTTTTGGGCATCACAACCTGTAGTCCTTCCTTACAAATCAGACTAAGAAGGGGGTGGGGCCAAAGTTTTATTCTGGGGTGCATAAATTCTCATCCTTGGGATATTCAAGCTTTACTGAACAGGGATACACCATGGAAATGTGCACATCAACTGCATGTATGACAGCCCAATTTCTGGGTTACACTGTGTATTGTAGAGTTTATATGTTAATTTAGATATTAAGTGATATTTTTGTACTTTGTATTTTTTTATTGCAGGTTTAGTGACAATCTTGTACATTTTTGCCAGATCTTCTGCACAAGGTAAGAAAACACTACAATTACAAGCTACTTTAGATATTTAAAATTACTAGTTCTGTTTAGTGTCAACCAGTGTTATGATTTAAAAGAGAGGTAATTAAAACTGACAATTAAGTGAGTCTAATAAATATAAGTGGTGTTATTTAAATAAAGTACTTTGTATTTGTTGTAAACGATTCATGCAGCCACTAATGCGAAGATTAAGCTACAAATGAGTTAGACAAAGGCAGTGTGTGCGTTTTTTTTTTTCTAGATGGAGGCGGAGACCGAGCTCGCTCTTGAGCCATGCAAGCTTTCAGGTTGTTGAGAGTGAAAAGGTAGCTGCGGGTGGAGTATCGCGCTGAGTAGCCCAAAGAGAGGAAAAACATAGGTTGTGTTATTTAAAAGCTTAGCAATAACAGTAAGCCACTGATCAAAGAAACTGTTAGAGCACATAACTTTTACACACTCGCCGAGATTGGATATCATTTTGACTGGGCGGCGAGGCGATTTTGATGTGGTAGTGTTAATTTGAGATTTATAGTTGCCAGGCATATGCTTTTTGATCAGTCTGTCGCGGGCCGAGTAAAACACTTGTTTACTGTACTGCAGTACTGCTGTGAAATTACATCGTGTCTAGTCTACACCGAGAGCGAGCGACGCGATGCGACAAATCCTCCACAGTAAAATGAAACCCGCTATCTCTGATGCACTTCTGACAGGAAGAACAAATGGATCTGCAATAGTCGTTTGGTTCCGTCCGGTGTAGACATGGTAGATTCTTATGAATTCCGTTGTTTTTATTTTTTTATTTTTCAGTTTTAAATGTGATCCTGAGCAGACTGTGCCTGATACTAGTACTGATTTAGGCTAACCATATATCTTTAGCTGAATGAAAGAAATTGTATTCATAACAATTGAATAACACAGGCGGTTTTTGCAGTCATAGTGGGGGACAGAGGCGTCATGTCCATTGAAAGTGAGGGGATATAATCACACCGGCGCTATTAGAACGTTCAGTGCGTGCTGGGCACATCAATTCAGCTGCTAAATTCAGAAGAGCCAAAGACATGCGCGTTTTCACAGCGCTGCGCATTATAACCAATCACACACGATTCTGTTGAGCTTTTGAATGCAATGACCAAACAGAGGTGTTCAGATTAGCCATCAAAGAAACATCACTGTTTTGTTCACTATAGCTGGCCGACTGAATTCTCTGGTGAATAATAATATTTCAAATAAAAAGCACAAAATTAAATAATCACACACACCCTCACTCCGGGGCGTTTCTAGGATTATAAAACATCCTGGGCTGATGCCAAAACATCAGGCGCTAGTGGTGTTGGGTGGGAGCTCACATCATGCTCTCATAAGATTTTGTTAGACACAGGTGTTTGAACCTGGATGGGGTCCAGGGGCATTAAACTGGGGTTTTTTGTCACACTATGGACAATAGTAAATAGTAATCACTGCAAATAGCAAACATATCAAAGTATTATAACAAAATTATAACTTTACAAAAATACGTTAGACAAATAAAATAATACATTTGAAGATGTATTTATAACTGTGGCAAATATATAGTTGCATGCAAAAAATAGGGCCCTGTTTTTTCCCAAGTTTCTGAATGGTTAAAGTTAAACCGAACTTTTACTTTGACGGGTTGCCGTGAATACCTTTAAATTTCGGTGTGTATATTTGACGCTTGTTTTACTCAAATGAAACCGTGAAATGCTCATGAAATGTGACTCTCAGAGCAGTTCTGGAGATGTTGTTAATGTATTTATGTCCTCATTTAGTGAAACGGCAGACGCTGAAATCACTGCGAGCGTCACACGCACATAAGTATTACATGTAAAGAAACCGCGCTTCCGCCCCTTCCATTCATAAAAAGACAAGCAGAACATGCAGGATTCATATTTTGCGGCATATACTAGTCCATATCGCGACTTGATTTAAGTGTAATGACCAACTTTTGATTAATTCATTGAAACTTTGACAAATTCCGTGGAAATCAACATTCGGGGCTGGAGTAAAAACATTCGGGGCTGATCAGCCCTAGCGACGCCCCTGCCCTCACCCCCTCTCAAAAATTATGAGTGCATAACGCCCCTGGTGGGCGAGGCTGGATAGGCGTAAGTTTAGCATGACAGTTTGCACTGAGAGCAGGAACTTGCATTAGTCAGTGTCAAATTCATGTTGAATTTAATCTGTAATAGCATTTAGAGGTGTTTTACCACAGGAAACTAGTAACCACTGTTCATTATAAATTATCTGGTTTGTTCATCAGCAATTTGTCATCATCACAGACAGAGCCAGTGAGTGAGCTTTTTTTTAATTATTACTATTATTATTGTTATTAAATGTGTTTAATCATAGATCACTTAATTGTAAATTAGCCTAATGTGTTGGTAAGAGTAAAATATAATTGATCTGTCTTGTTTATAATGTCAGCAGGGATGCCGGTTTCAGTGGACAGATGGAAGGCAATTGTGGAAATGTGCCTTACAAGATCTCAGGAAGTTCCTGCTGTAATGGTAGGGGAGATTCCTGCAGTTGCCAGTTTGTGGTTACTCAGTCACTAAGAGTAGATTTAGATTTAGATTTAGATTTAGATGTGACTCACAATGAATTAGCAAAACAAACAGCAAAAATTGAATACTAAAGAATGTTTTTGTTTGTATTTTAATGTGTTGCAGGCAATATAACTCTGGGATTAAGCCAGATGGTGGCTAACTGCTGTGGTTCTGTAGCTTACAATCCGCTAAATGAGATTTGCTGTAATGACAACATACTGACTCTAAGCAGCACTCAGGCAAAATGCTGTGGCAGTGGTAACCGATCCACTTGATGAGACTTTAACACCTTGACACCTTTTTCATATTTAACACATTCTGGCATGCCTAAGATATTTTGTTGAGATTGTTTGATCTTCATAATATTAGATCAGCAGTGACTTCATTTATAATGAGTATTCTCTTACACTTATTTACAGTCACATACCTGACAAGAACTCATTTGTGTTGTGGTGGCAACAAGACATATCCACTCAAGGAAAATCTTTCTTGTTGTGGTAATGAAACCTTTGACAAGACAACCCACTGCTGCTGTACTGTGCCTAAACTAGAAGTTAAGCCTAAACATGAAACTTGCTGTCAAAAAGCAAAAGGTATGTATACACAGCTCTTACCTTGATTATTAAATGATTAACGAAATTTCTTGAGAGGCTAATCATTGAAACATCATGTACTTGTGATCTTCCATGTGTTTTTAGTCTAACACATGTGTCATAACAAATCTGTCATCTGTCATCTAACAAATCTGCCATTTGTTTTAGTAGGTTATAATCTCAATCTTACTCTCAGAATTACCTAAGAGACATTCTCTTCTTTTCTAGACTTAAAGTGTGGATCAAAGCCCTACAATCCCCATGAACAAATTTGCTGCTCAGGGAAACTGTATAAGAGGGCATCAGCACTTACTAAGGTATTGTCTTTTGACCTGATGCTTAGCTCTGCAGGAACAGAAATTCCAGTAAAATGGAGATTTCTCTAAACACTGTGATTTTCAGGAAAATATGCTAGTGAAATATTTCGAAAAATGAAGCAGAGACTTTTTTAGGGTTGGAGCTAAACTCATCAGGACATCGGGCACTCCAGGACCGACATTGCCCATCTCTGGTCTACAGTATTTCAAATCTCTGTATACATTTTTATACAGAAATCTTGATTCATCAATGCACTATGTATTTTTGTGTCCTTTAGTGCTGTGGCGAAGATTTTTACAGTCTGTCAGATGACAATGTGCTGTGCTGTAATGGAATCCTTAAACACAATGTGTCTGAGCAGTCAGAGTGTGTTGGTGGTGTTATATATACTCCAGGAAACACTACTTGCCAAATGTCTGTCCGTCCCCGTCTTGGTGAACACTGCTGTGGAGGACAAACCTTCAATCCTCACACACATATTTGCTGTAACGGACACAGGTAGATCCACAAAGATTTGATTTGATTTAAAAATGCACTTAGTATTTTTTGTTTGTTTCTTTTAATAATTAAGTCAAATTCTGATTCATTTTGCAAACAAAAGTGAGTAGTATTTGACTGGTCATGCACTTGACATCTTAAAGTGCTATCTACAGTGCTAAATTAATTTCATCACAATGCACAGCTACTTTTGAATGACCTTTAGTAAGTAAAATACTATAGATCGGGACTATTTAGTTAAGGGGAGCATTCTAACCATCCAGACCTTGACCCTTGCTCTTAGCCATTAGAATAACATTTAGCAATAGTATGCACACTGCATTTCTCACAGAAGACTTATTCATATGGCACAGCTTCAGAACAGAACAGAACAGTCTCTTAGTCATCAAGGCCACCCCATAAAACCACTTGAATGACATTTCTTTCCAACTCTTTTCTACTTAGCCACAACAAGAAGAATGGCAATTTCTGTTGTGGTTCAGAAGTCTATGACCACCACAACCAGTCCTTGAGATGCTGCTCAGGTCATCTTTACAAGCTAACAAATTCAAGTGGGGAAGCAGAGTGCTGTGGAAACCTATTGCTCCAATATAATAACAATCAAACTTGCTGTTCCTCCTCAACCAATACTGTAATTTATGGCACCAAGCAAAACCACAGTTGCTGTGGGCATTACTACTATAACACATCCTTGTGGAGCTGCTGTGCTGAACATCTCAAACCAACACCAAAGCCTTACAAATCTCCTGCAAAATACAGAGTTAAACCTCTAATGGACCTGATCCCTAAAATGTGCAATAAAATAGGTGATGTTCTTGAACATTTGTTTTGCAACCTGAAATACTAAATATCACATTTTTGAAGCAGACTAAATGATCTTGTCTTTTTTGTGTGTGTTTCTAGTGTTCTTTGGCAAAGTGGAGAGTGTGGCACTTAAAAATGATCAGCGTCTTGTGGTGTTGAAAGTTCTTTGGCAGGTCAATGTGAAATCAGAAAAAATCATCAAAGACCCTTGGCTTCACGTGTCCCTGGATCACTGCAGCTCTCATGCCACAGAGAACGGCATGACCTACCTTTGGGAGAAAAACCACAATGGGAAATACAAGCTTCTCTCTCACCCTGTTGATCTAACCTCTGACATTCACATGTTCTATTCTGTGTGTTAATAGAAAAATGGATTAAGGTCTATTTCCCATCATTTCAAAACATATTCATTCTGGTTGTCATACGATTTTTGTCTTGGTGCTATCATTAACGCTAAATAACCCTAGTATGTAAATGGCCACTATAGTTGAAAGCTAAGAACCTTTATTCCCCTAAGACAAGTTTCCAAAATCTCTGTTACTGTAGAATTACACAGCATTATGGGAGAGGCATCATATGTTGTTCATCACTGGTTATTTTTATTTCATCTCAATAATTGATTGGTTCTGTTTGAGTGATGCATTAAGCTATTTAATTAGTAAGGTAACTGTAAGGTTTGTTTAGCTAATGTGAAACAAAAAAAAAAAAATAGAAATAGAATCAAATGAGAAAACATTATTCTTTTTGAATGTAATATTGAGTTCTCAAAGAGCTTTTGATTGTTTATTTGTTTTTAATTCTAAATTGCTATTAAGTGTCAATTTTATATATTTTATGTTGCACTGCATGACCTTATAAGCAGTTTTTAATTCTAGTGTATTTAATCAGTCTCAGGTCTATTCCAATTCTATTTGAAGAGTTTCAAAGGCCTTCATGTACTATTGCTTTTTCCTAATCCTTGAGAAGACAGCAGCTTTTTCCTACATATATATTTTTTGATATCAACAGCTCAAATATAAGCTTGATCTAGCTATGTATTTTTTTAATATTATTACTATTTCTTTTCATTGCATGACTAATTTACAGGTTTATTAATACAGTGATTCTCATTTATTAACTATGCCTACACCAAATTTGTCTGTAAAATCTGTGTAAGCACATTTTTATACAGAAATCTTGATTCATCAATAAATTTGCACTAAAATGTATTATAAATTTATGATTGAATTTAGAGACACCACTGTGTTAAAGATTTCATCTATATGTCTATATAATTAATATATTTGTCTATCCAATACATTTGAACTTCTCCAGTCAGTTCTTTTACTGTTGTTCATGTCTCAGCTATATACAACTGTGAACACATCTTTCATTTAAACTGTTGTGTTACTTATTTACTCATTCAAGTTGTATTATGGCAATGCAGATATGGATCTTTGAAAAAAATTACAAATTGCCATTTGTGATTGTATTTCAAATCTATTGTTTCTAAATAAAAATGTTGAGAAGCTCAAGACTATGCATATTTTATGAGGACTTAGTAAAGGAAGTTACAAATTACCGTCAGGATAATTTAATATCAGTCACAACTTTAATAAGGGGTTACATGTAAGAAAACTTTATGGAGGGAAAGTAATAAAGGTACCTTTGAATGTAAATTTCTTGTAGAATGTTTTCAAAATAGAATATTAAATATATAATATGTATTGAAAATATCATTTTGTAGTCCGCAGGTTATAGTACGCAAAGGTTAAAGGAAAAGTTCACTTCCAGAACAAAAATATACAGATAATTTACTCACCCCCTCGTCATCCAAGATGTTAATGTCTTTCTTTCTTCAGTTGTAAAGAAATTGTTTTTTTGAGGAAAACATTTCAGAATGTTTCTGCATGGATGGGAGTTTTTCAACATACCCTAACTGCCTTGAACCGGAATACAGAGAGTACACGCAGGCCTAGACAAGACAAGCATTTGAGGTTAAAAGTATATAAATTGTCAATTTATTTTAGAAAATAACTGATCGTTTTGCTAGATAAGACTCTTCTTCCTCAGCTGGTATTGTTTAGAGCCCTTTGAAGCTGCATTTAAACTGCATTTTGGAATTTGAAACTCACGGGCACCATAGAAGTCCACTATATGGAGAGAAATCCTGAAATGCTTTCTTCAGAAAACATAGTTACATTATGACTGAAAAAAGAAAGACATGAACATCTTGGATGACAATGGGGTGAGTAAATTAGCTGTAATTTTTTGTTCTGGAAGTGAACTTCTCCTTTAAGGCCCTAAATACCAACCTGATAAACAGTCTGTGCTCAGCTATGAAAAGAGAATTGTGGTAAAAAGAAAAATATATAAATGTAATGTATAATGGTTGAATATTAATGTACTTCCAGAGATATCACCTCATAAAAGTTTAGAAAAGAAAAACACAGGACATTTTTCTTTCTCTTGGGTAGTGAATACAAAACACTCTTCACTGAAGAGAGCTTTTCTCTATCTGTTCAGAATATTTGATCATATTTAATATTTCATTTTAATTTCATTAATCTGTATTCCAGTTTACTGAAAGGTACCACAGTCCTGTAATATAGGGCAAAGGTGCTTCAAAAATAGTTTTTCTGCTTTTCTTGGACTTCATTTTATTGCTGCTCTCAGTGACTATATGTTTACATCTTAACCTTGCTAACATGGCTATGCCTGTATAAACAAAATGTCTGTGAAGAATTCACTGTTGATTATCCAGAGAAGACTTTTTGGGGTTTACTTTGAAGGACTGCAATTAAAAGAGAGATTCATGTTCATGAAACACATCAATGTGCTTTTCCTGGAATATCAATAAGGTATCTTAACACTCCAAGACCTCCTAAGAATTTGGATTAATTCCAGTCACACTTACCTAAAGACTGGTGCAAGCTGTCACACAGGCAAGTTGACACAGTGTATTCATATACTTTACCAGACTTACTTATTGATGACATGCTTCCAGCCAGTCTGTCTGCTTCTATTCCTCTATAACCAGACCTTCTGACTAATGGCAGAAGTTCTGCCAGTTTTTCTTGGGTGAGACGTCTGAGGCTGAGACTAGCCAGCTTCCAGGTCTGGATTCCACAATAGAGTTCATAGTTTCTAACTGGTTCTAATCTGATTATGTGTGCTCATCAACAAAAAAGAGTGCATCACATTCATGGGGTCTGAGGCTTTGTTAATTCCGATACCTACTCAAACCCTAAACCTACCCTTAAAATGATGCCACTATAGTGTTGGTAGCACAATCTGATAGGTAGCATTATTCATCAGAAAAACAGGTCCAGTAGAGTGGGGGGAATCTGAGGCAAATTGTTATAATGGACGTTTGTAAGGTTGTGTTTGTAGCAGTAGGACCAGCCAACTCCTGAAAAGGATGCAGTTTATACATGTTCTAAATGGCCAGACATGTCTCATTTTTGTTGGTGAAATGCCATCTCAGAACCAACGAACGGCATTAATGTCTCATCTAAAATTAAACATATCTTGTGTCAGTGACAGTCTTTGCTTAATTTGAATGCACCTCGGGAGGTGCAGGCACTGGAGGGTGCTCGGGAGGTGCAGGCACAGGAGGGCGTGCTGGAGGAAGCTCGGGCTCTGGAGGGCGCGCTGGAGGAAGCGGACAAAATAATAATGATCATAATAATAATTTAAAAGGCAGAAATTTTGAAGACGTGTCACACCCTGTGGACTGTCTTGTGTTTTTTTCCCCATGTATGCACTTATTTGGTCTTTCCTGTTCCGTCTCTAATTATTACGTCACTGCTTAATGTATTTCACCTGTCTCCCCCTGATTAGTCTGTGTATATAAGTTTGGTTGTGTTCACAGTTTGGTTGTCGGTTATTGTTTATGTCACTCTGGTTTATTCAAAGTCTGTTCGTTTACGTTGGATTCCCTGCTGTTTCTGTCCGTTCCTGCTCGTGTGTGGATATTGTAATAAATGTTCATTTTCTGGACCTCCTCGTCATACTCCTCATTCCCCGCACACCACGACGCTGACAGAATAACCGACCTTAAACAAAGATGTCCTGGGCTGAGGAAATCCTGTTCAACATCCAGCAGGCAGAGAGGCCGTTGGAACAATACGTGGAGGAATTCCTGAGTGTGTTCAAAATTTCTGCCTTTTAAATTATTATTATGATCATTATTATTTTGTGAAACCTATTCTAAAATATAAATGTACATGTTATAAAATATAATTATACAATAACAATAAAACTAAATACATTTCGCTACAATGCTGAGACAATTCCTATTGGCTGTTTTACCTTACTGCTTTGATCATGATTGGTTAATGTGGCTGTCATCCAGGACACTGGCCAGTGAAACTGTGCGCGCCTTTTCATGTTTGAAAATACGACCGTTACGTCGTCTTTGTGAGTGAGGCTGTGAGCTGCTCATAGACTGTATGGGAGCTGCTGCTCACTGAAATTATTTGGTCCGTCAAATTATTTTATATTTGCATGTTAAATTTTTATTTTGAGCGAATCGGAGTTGTGAACTGTCAACGCGGAGAACAAAAACCGCAACACAGAGGAAGCAGATGTGATCTGCGAGGTCCTGCAAACACACAGTACTTGTTAAATCAGGTAAGAAAATAAATGTTTATTATTACCTTTCAAAAATAGTACAAGAGTTTACAAATGGGTAGAGGACATGTAACCTGCAGAAGTGAAATACCTGTGTGTGTATGTGTGTCCGTGCGTATGTGTAATGCTTTATCACAGATGTTAAAAGTTAGATGCCAATCGCAATTAGCATATTAGCACGCTAGCCATATTCGATGTTATGTGTTGCTGGTATTTGTTAATGTCTGTCTTTCAGAGATTCACATGTGAATGCTATGCATTACTGTAGGCGTGTTTACATTTTTAATTGTATAATAACAGTCTCAAAGATGACATATTATGTTTTTGTTTTCTGAATGTCATATAGTGGCAAATGTCTTTATAATTTAAATGAATTATTTAAACGAAATACAGCTTTTTAAGAACTTTTCAGTAAACCATTTATTCTTTCCCCTTGTAGAGTCATTAAGGATCCAGCTTATTATTGGCAGTTTGGTAAGGAATTGCATATCTGCTGTTTATCTGCTATTATTGAACTGTAAAGTGAAAATGTTGTAATTTTTGTATTCAGTGTTTTCAGTTAAAGATATTTCACAGTATCAAAGTTGATGTTTATGAGTATTTATTTTTGGTGTTTTTGTTTATACAGGTCAGTACAGAGAGTGCACAAGTGGGAGAGAGAGGAGGGGACGGCATCAGAAAGGACCTAGAGCTGGGACACTTTCAAGGATCACCCGAAGCACAACCACACTATATGCACAAGGCTGTTGGTTCTAACGTTTTATCAGAATTTGAAGAAACATTTCTGCTTAAAATATTAAATGCATTTAATTTAAGGCAGGGTTTTCCTGCATAAAGAATTTTAAGGTGACTGCTGTTATACCCCTTCACCACCAACTTGGTTTCTGTTGCAGGTTCCATTCTCAAACTGTTCTATTTCCATTGCACAAATCTCTTGTAATGAGACACATTTGTAAACCTGGTTTCACAGAACTATAGTTATCCACCAGAATAAAAGATCAAGTGGTTTCAGTCAAAAAAGGTTTCTTTTGCAAGTGCAACGCAAAATATATATGTTATTGCACAACATACAAGAGTCTTTAACCCTCTGGGGGTCTAAGGGGATTTTGAGAAGTTTTGACATACCCTGACATTTGTGTTTTTTCAGTATATTAAAAAAATTCACTACCAGTCAAAAGTTTTTTAAGAGTAAGTTGTTGTTGTTTTTTCTGCTCACCAAGCCTACATTTATTTGATCCAAAATGCAGCAAAAGCAGTAATATTGTGAAATATTTGTACTATTTAAAATAACTGCTTTCTATTTGAATATATTTGAAACTGTAATTCCTGTGATCAAAGCTACATTTTTAGCATCATTACTCCAGTTATGCAGTGTCACATGACCCTTCACTATAATATGCTGGTTAGCTGTTCAAGAAACATTTATTATTATTATTATTATTATTATTATTATTATCAATATTTAAACAGTTGAGTACATTTTTTTAGGATTCTTTGATAAATAGAAAGATAAATAGAAAGACCGTGACAGTTACAAAAGCTTTTTATTTTAAAGCTTTTGTAACTGTCACGGTTCATGGGCTCACTGACTCATTCTCGCTCTGTGTTTCGCTCGCTTCACGTCTTGTTCTGTTTATTGGTTCTTTCAATAAACTGTTATATTTTTGCACTCGCTAACTGAATCCCATCTGGTGATTATGACAGAACGATCTGACCACACTATGGATGGACATTACTCACACCACCGGCCAGATTACCCTCATCACATCCGGAAACCACTCAGAAAGGATTACCCTTCTGCTCACTTCATCCCCACTGGCCCCTGTTGTCCTTGGACATCCTTGGCTGGTCCACCACAATCCCAGGGTGGACTGGGGTCACAATTCTGTTTTTGCGTGGAGTGACTCCTGTTATGCTTCTTGTCTTGTGTCTGCTTGTTCGTCTGTGTCTTGTTCTTTGTTGCAGAATGAGCCGGTGAACCTGTCTAACATGCCTAAGGAGTACCTGGACCTGAAGGAAGTGTTCAGTAAGTCCAGGGCTGCTTCTCTTCCTCCGCATCGTCCCTATGACTGTGCTATAGATCTAGTGCCAGGTACGTCTCTGCCTAAGAGCAAGTTATACTCACTTTCTACTCCTGAGAGGGAGGCCATGGAGAAATATATTTCTGATTCTCTAGCAGCCGGGTTCATTCGTCCTTCCTCCTCTCCCGCTGGGGCAGGGTTGTTTTTCGTGGGTAAGAAGGATGGGTCCCTGCGACCGTGTATTGACTACCGAAGGCTGAACAACATCACGGTAAAGAATACCTATCCTTTGCCGTTGATGTCTTCAGCCTTCGAGTGGTTGCAGGGAGCCTCCATTTTCACCAAATTGGATTTACGCAATGCTTATCATTTGGTCCGCATTAGGAAGGGGGATGAATGGAAAACTGCGTTTAATACCCCCAGGGGACACTTTGAATATCAGGTCATGCCCTTCGGGCTGTCCAACTCCCCCGCGGTTTTTCAGGCACTCGTTAATGACGTGCTGAGAGATATGGTTGATCAATTTATATATGTCTACCTGGATGACATATTGATATTTTGTTCTTCTCTCCAGGAACATGTTCAGCATGTCAGGCGGGTGCTCCAGAGGCTGCTAGAGAATGGGCTTTTTGTCAAAGCGGAGAAGTGCATCTTCCATGCACAGTCGGTTCCGTTTTTGGGGAATATCATCTCGTCCGAGGGGGTGCGCATGGATCCCGACAAGGTTAAGGCTGTGGTGGATTGGCCAACTCTAGATTCTCGCAAGGCCCTGCAGAGGTTTCTGGGGTTCGCCAGTTTCTACCGGCATTTTATTCGCAATTTCAGCCAACTAGCCTCGCCTCTGACCGCCTTGACCTCTGCCAAGACGACGTTCAGGTGGTCTAGCGCAGCCGATTCTGCCTTTACCAACCTCAAGAGCCGCTTTGTTTCGGCTGCCATCCTCGTAGCCCCTGATCCCACACGTCAGTTTGTGGTGGAGGTCGACGCGTCGGAGGTGGGGGTAGGTGCGGTTCTTTCCCAGCCTCGGACAACAAGATGCACCCCTGCGCTTTTTTCTCTCTACGTTTGTCACCCGCTGAACGCAATTACGATATTGGTAACAGAGAGCTGCTGGCAGTCAAGTTGGCGTTGGAGGAGTGGTGTCACTGGCTGGAGGGTTCGGGGGTACCCTTTATCGTTTGGACCGATCACAAGAACTTAGAGTACATAAGATCCGCCAAATGACTCAACTCCAGGCAGGCTTGGTAGGCACTTTTTTTTGGTTGCTTTGATTTTTCCATTTCCTACCATCCAGGTTCTAAGAACATCAAGCCTGGCACGTTATCCCGTATTTTTGATCATTCCGAACACAGACCCTCTCCCGAGAGCATTATACCTGGGAGACTCGTTGTCTCTACACTCTCTTGGGAGATCGAGTCAAAGATCCGCACGGCCTTAGAAGGGGTAACGCCCCCGCCCGGGTGCCCACCTGGTCAACTATTCGTGCCGGGGGGATTGCAGTCCGACGTTTTCCGGTGGGGTCACTGGGGTTACTGGTTAAGCAACGGTTCTGGTAGCGTTCTATGGCTCATGACATCCGGGATTTTGTTTTGGCTTGTTCGGCTTGTGCACGTGGTAAGACTTTCAGTCGACCCCCAGAGGGGCTACTTCAACTGCTGTCAGTCCCTTCGAGACCCTGGTCCCACATCGCGCTCAAATTCGTTACTGCCCTCCCACCCCCCCAGGGCAATACGGTTGTTTTAACCGTAGTGGACTGGTGGAGAGACTCTCCTCCGGGTGGGAGCGCGCACTAAGGCTCTGGCTGATCGCCACCATTCTAAGCCTCCCGTCTACATCGTGGGTCAAAAAGTGTGGCTTTCTTCCAAGGATATTCTGCTCCGCTCCGTTTCCAACAAGTTAGCGCCCAAATTCACTGGCCCGTTCACTGTCACTAAGATCCTTAGCTCAGTGGCAGTCCGCCTCAAAATTCCTCCAGCGTACAGGAGAATTCATCCCGTTTTCCATGTCTCCAAATTGAAACCTGTTTTTCACTCACCCATTAATCCACCAGCTCTGGTTCCCCCACCGCCCCATCTCGTAGACGGGGAACCCACCTATTCGGTAAATCGTATTCTGGACTCCAGGCGGAGGGGACACGGATTCCAGTACTTGGTGGATTGGGAAGGTTACGGTCCGGAGGAGAGAAGTTGGGTTCCGGCCAGGGACATTCTGGATCACTCCCTTATTGATGATTACAATCAACGGGTAGGCTCGCCTGGGAGCGCCAGGTGGTGCTCCTAGGAGGAGGGGTACTGTCACGGTTCATGGGCTCACTGACTCATTCTCGCTCTCTGTGCGTGGGTGTGGTGATTAATTGTTAGCGTGATTGCGCCAGCTGTAGCTCACTTGGCTCAGCTATTTAACACCTGTGTTTCCGTCCTGTGTTGTCAGATCGTTTGTTTCCGTTTGGATGTCAAGGTGCATGTTCCAGTTTCTCCGCTCCCGGATTCTCTGCCTGTATGCTGTTCTGGTTCGCTTTGTTTCCTGGATTATTCTCGGATGTGTGGCTGCCCATTCACGTCCCTGTGCTACTCGGTGTCCTGATCATCCTCTCGCTTCACGTCTTGTTCTGTTTATTGGTTCTTTCAATAAACTGTTATATTTTTGCACTTGCTAACTGAATCCCGTCTGGTGATTATGACAGTAACATTATACACCATACTATTCAAAAGCTTGGAGTCTATTTTGAGAAATTAATGATAAAAATAAAATAAATGTATTCAGCAAGGATGCTTTAAATTGATCAGAAGATAATATGTGATGAAAAAGACATTTATAATGTTACAAAAGATTTCTATATCACATAAATGCTGTTCTACTTTTAATTCATAAAATATTTATATTTATTTTACTGAGCTGTTTTTAACATGTTTTTGAGCAGCAAATCGGAATATTTAGAATGATTTCTGAAGGATCATGTGACTGGATCATGAGTAATGATGAAAAAAATTCTGCTTTGACATCACAGGATTAAATTACATTTTAAAATATATTCAGATAGAAAACATTTTAAATAGTAATTTTTTTTTTTTGCTGTACTTTGGATCAAATAAATGCAGGATTGGGGAGCAGAAGAGATGTATTGGGGAAAAAAATACTGTTAGAAAACTAAAACTAACTTCTAGTGGTAGTGTATTATGTCTATAGTCTGTATTCATCACAAACTGGGCTACAATTATATGTGAGCAGCATTAATGTATTTGTATTATATTTGGGTTCTTCTACAGGTTTTTAAAAATAAATTCTACAATACTGATCATGTGTTCGTTTATTGAAGTTTATAGTAAATCCATTGCTGTTAGTCATTTGATTTTTTTAAACTTTTATGTGTGTCCAGTGTTGATCTAAATGCAAACTGGTTCTAATTGAATGCACAGTTGTGTATTCACCATTGTTGAAAAATAACTGCTTTCTATTTGAATATATTTGAAACTGTAATTCCTGTGATCAAAGCTACATTTTTAGCATCATTACTCCAGTTATGCAGTGTCACATGATCCTTCACTATAATATGCTGGTTAGCTGTTCAAGAAACATTTATTATTATTATTATTATTATTATAATTATTATTATTATTATTATTATTATTATCAATATTTAAACAGTTGAGTACAATTTTTTAGGATTCTTTGATAAATAGAAAGATAAATAGAAAGACCGTGACAGTTACAAAAGCTTTTTATTGATTTACTTAAAATAAAAAGCTTTTGTAACTGTCACGGTTCATGGGCTCACTGACTCATTCTCGCTCTGTGTTTCGCTTGCTTCACGTCTTGTTCTGTTTATTGGTTCTTTCAATAAACTGTTATATTTTTGCACTCGCTAACTGAATCCCATCTGGTGATTATGACAGAACGATCTGACCACACTATGGATGGACATTACTCACACCACCGGCCAGATTACCCTCATCACATCCGGAAACCACTCAGAAAGGATTACCCTTCTGCTCACTTCATCCCCACTGGCCCCTGTTGTCCTTGGACATCCTTGGCTGGTCCACCACAATCCCAGGGTGGACTGGGGTCACAATTCTGTTTTTGCGTGGAGTGACTCCTGTTATGCTTCTTGTCTTGTGTCTGCTTGTTCGTCTGTGTCTTGTTCTTTGTTGCAGAATGAGCCGGTGAACCTGTCTAACATGCCTAAGGAGTACCTGGACCTGAAGGAAGTGTTCAGTAAGTCCAGGGCTGCTTCTCTTCCTCCGCATCGTCCCTATGACTGTGCTATAGATCTAGTGCCAGGTACGTCTCTGCCTAAGAGCAAGTTATACTCACTTTCTACTCCTGAGAGGGAGGCCATGGAGAAATATATTTCTGATTCTCTAGCAGCCGGGTTCATTCGTCCTTCCTCCTCTCCCGCTGGGGCAGGGTTGTTTTTCGTGGGTAAGAAGGATGGGTCCCTGCGACCGTGTATTGACTACCGAAGGCTGAACAACATCACGGTAAAGAATACCTATCCTTTGCCGTTGATGTCTTCAGCCTTCGAGTGGTTGCAGGGAGCCTCCATTTTCACCAAATTGGATTTACGCAATGCTTATCATTTGGTCCGCATTAGGAAGGGGGATGAATGGAAAACTGCGTTTAATACCCCCAGGGGACACTTTGAATATCAGGTCATGCCCTTCGGGCTGTCCAACTCCCCCGCGGTTTTTCAGGCACTCGTTAATGACGTGCTGAGAGATATGGTTGATCAATTTATATATGTCTACCTGGATGACATATTGATATTTTGTTCTTCTCTCCAGGAACATGTTCAGCATGTCAGGCGGGTGCTCCAGAGGCTGCTAGAGAATGGGCTTTTTGTCAAAGCGGAGAAGTGCATCTTCCATGCACAGTCGGTTCCGTTTTTGGGGAATATCATCTCGTCCGAGGGGGTGCGCATGGATCCCGACAAGGTTAAGGCTGTGGTGGATTGGCCAACTCCAGATTCTCGCAAGGCCCTGCAGAGGTTTCTGGGGTTCGCCAGTTTCTACCGGCATTTTATTCGCAATTTCAGCCAACTAGCCTCGCCTCTGACCGCCTTGACCTCTTCCAAGATGACGTTCAGGTGGTCTAGCGCAGCCGATTCTGCCTTTACCAACCTCAAGAGCCGCTTTGTTTCGGCTGCCATCCTCGTAGCCCCTGATCCCACACGTCAGTTTGTGGTGGAGGTCGACGTGTCGGAGGTGGGGGTAGGTGCGGTTCTTTCCCAGCCTCGGACAACAAGATGCACCCCTGCGCTTTTTTCTCTCTACGTTTGTCACCCGCTGAACGCAGTTACGATATTGGTAACAGAGAGTTGCTGGCAGTCAAGTTGGCGTTGGAGGAGTGGTGTCACTGGCTGGAGGGTTCAGGGGTACCCTTTATCGTTTGGACCGATCACAAGAACTTAGAGTACACAAGATCCGCCAAACGACTCAACTCCAGGCAGGCTTGGTGGGCACTTTTTTTTGGTTGCTTTGATTTTTCCATTTCCTACCATCCAGGTTCTAAGAACATCAAGCCTGGCACGTTATCCCATATTTTTGATCATTCCGAACACAGACCCTCTCCCGAGAGCATTATACCTGGGAGACTCGTTGTCTCTACACTCTCTTGGGAGATCGAGTCAAAGATCCGCACGGCCTTAGAAGGGGTAACGCCCCCGCCCGGGTGCCCACCTGGTCAACTATTCGTGCCGGGGGGATTGCAGTCCGACGTTTTCCGGTGGGGTCACTGGGGTTACTGGTTAAGCAACGGTTCTGGTAGCGTTCTATGGCTCATGACATCCGGGATTTTGTTTTGGCTTGTTCGGCTTGTGCACGTGGTAAGACTTTCAGTCGACCCCCAGAGGGGCTACTTCAACCGCTGTCAGTCCCTTCGAGACCCTGGTCCCACATCGCGCTCAAATTCGTTACTGCCCTCCCACCCTCCCAGGGCAATACGGTTGTTTTAACCGTAGTGGACTGGTGGAGAGACTCTCCTCTGGGTGGGAGCGCGGACTAAGGCTCTGGCTGATCGCCACCATTCTAAGCCTCCCGTCTACGTCGTGGGTCAAAAAGTGTGGCTTTCTTCCAAGGATATTCTGCTCCGCTCCGTTTCCAACAAGTTAGCGCCCAAATTCATTGGCCCGTTCACTGTCACTAAGATCCTTAGCTCAGTGGCAGTCCGCCTCAAAATTCCTCCAGCGTACAGGAGAATTCATCCCGTTTTCCATGTCTCCAAATTGAAACCTGTTTTTCACTCACCCATTAATCCACCAGCTCTGGTTCCCCCACCGCCCCATCTCGTAGACGGGGAACCCACCTATTCGGTAAATCGTATTCTGGACTCCAGGCGGAGGGGACACGGATTCCAGTACTTGGTGGATTGGGAAGGTTACGGTCCGGAGGAGAGAAGTTGGGTTCCGGCCAGGGACATTCTGGATCACTCCCTTAGTGATGATTACAATCAACGGGTAGGCTC
The DNA here is from genome assembly GCA_012976165.1 of Labeo catla. Lineage (NCBI taxonomy): Eukaryota > Metazoa > Chordata > Actinopteri > Cypriniformes > Cyprinidae > Labeo > Labeo catla. Next base: position 43,777 of record VONZ01001938.1, read on the forward strand.
GCCTGGGAGCGCCAGGTGGCGCTCCTAGGAGGAGGGGTACTGTCACGGTTCATGGGCTCACTGACTCATTCTCGCTCTCTGTGCGTGGGTGTGGTGATTAATTGTTAGCGCGATTGCGCCAGCTGTAGCTCACTTGGCTCAGCTATTTAACACCTGTGTTTCCGTCCTGTGTTGTCAGATCGTTTGTTTCCGTTTGGATGTCAAGGTGCATGTTCCAGTTTCTCCGCTCCCGGATTCTCTGCCTGTATGCTGTTCTGGTTCGCTTTGTTTCCTGGATTATTCTCGGATGTGTGGCTGCCCATTCACGTCCCTGTGCTACTCGGTGTCCTGATCATCCTCTCGCTTCACGTCTTGTTCTGTTTATTGGTTCTTTCAATAAACTGTTATATTTTTGCACTTGCTAACTGAATCCCGTCTGGTGATTATGACAGTAACATTATACACCATACTATTCAAAAGCTTGGAGTCTATTTTGAGAAATTAATGATAAAAATAAAATAAATGTATTCAGCAAGGATGCTTTAAATTGATCAGAAGGCTATGCTATTCATTTCGGCGCTCCGCCGCCGCCTGTTGACGGGGTGTTTCCCACTCTGGTGGGCCCTGAGCAGGCTCTGGTCATGGAGCAGGAAGTAGAAACCCTTCTGAGGAAGGAGGCCATCGAGGTGGTCCCTCCTCACGAAAGGGAATCCGGGTTCTACAGCCGGTACTTCATTGTTCCAAAGAAGGATGGAGGGCTGCGGCCCATCATAGATCTCCGCCGCCTCAATCAATCAGTTATGAAACTGAAGTTCAAGATGCTTACAGTCAAGCAAGTAGTGTCACAAATCATGTCCGAGGACTGGTTTGTGACAATAGATCTGAAAGACGCTTACTTTCATGTCTCCATCCTTCCTCAACACAGGAAGTTCCTGAGGTTCGCTTTCAGGGGCGAAGCTTACCAGTATCGGGTTCTTCCCTTCGGCCTAGGACTCTCAGTCTTACTATGTCTTATTATGTCTTTTTTATTTCTCTAGAAAAACTATGCAAACCGAACAGTTGTGGCATGCTTTGATCTCACTATTATGAGGTCACCCCTGTTGAAAAATTCAGCACATGCTGATTAGATATGTTTTAAAGCATGTCTGCTGGTTTGAGCTGGTTTAAGCTGGTCCTTAGCTGGTCATGAGCTAAGGAATCCCATAGAAAATGTCAGCAGTTAGGTCAGGAGTTAGTTGCTTAGGAGGACCATTTTAGGACCAGCACATGACCAGCTAAGAACCAGCTTATTAAACCAGATCATGACCAGCTAAGGACCATCTTAAATTAACTCATGACCATCTAAGGACCAGCTTAAGCCAGCTCAAACCAGCAGCCATGCTTCAAAATATTAAACGAAGCAGCTGATATTTGCCATAGCGGCAGCAAGAAGCTTGTGGATGGCGGAAGTGTAGGGCTGCTGCTGGGCGCCACTGTTGCAACGGAACATTCTGTTGGCTTTCACTTATGTTCTTTGGTTTTGCTGGCATTCCGCTGATTTCATGCGAGAAAATGCAATGTTGCTGCCAGATCTCGAGTGACAAAAATTACATTGTGTTTGGTGCAAAACTAATTGGAAAAAAATAACAATAATAATTACTGTATATTTTCATGCTTTCTTTAAAAAAGCAAATTTTGAAAGTCCAATGAAAACATATCCAGGGACGGACTGGCCATAGGGATCACTGGAAGTGATTATTTCCGAATTCACCATTCAATAATAAAACTCTAATAAATAATGATGTAACAATTTATCCACTGGAGGTGAGTTTAAGTTGATGAACGCAAGTGCAGCTTTATTTATCCATAGTGTAATCCAAACAATGACTTGACCCAAACAACCCCATGTTACAAATGAGTCGGTTAGTCTTAAATGGCAACGTGTTTTGCCTCATAAACTCCACACATCTGCTCATCTGCATGTCCGCCAAAAGGATGCGAGACTCGAGAGTGGAGTGGAAGTGCCCAAGTGGAGCACAAAGGCAAAACGGTCCTGTTCAGGACTTCAATTGCAGGTTAGTTACATCTGTAAATAGACTATTGTAGTTTTGTCTTTGTTTACTTAGTTAAGCATTAAAGTGCTAGCAAATGTTAGCAGTAGCAGTCAATTACTCCAAAATTAACAAAAAGACATAAATACTATTGTAAAGAGTAGGAATTTAGCAGACAAATATTAACATCGTTTTAAAACAGGTTTAGAGGGAGCTAAAGCAGACAACACAAACCTTACAAAAAAAATTAACCATGGTTTTACTAAAAATAAACCATGCTTACTACAGTTAAAAAAACATGGTTAAAAAAAGTTAACAATGGTTTTGATACACTATATAGTGTCACCATGGTATTTGTAACATTTTTGGTTATACAAATGCTAATCAATCTGCCAAAAAAAAAAAAAAAAGAAAAAAACCATGGTTACTATACTTTTACCACAGGCCTAATAATACCATGGTTAATTTTCCTTAGGACAAAACATGACCCATGATAAGGCAAAAACGACTGTGATTGTTATGATTTTTCTATAAAGATATATTCAAGCTGTAGTTATAGTACTACCCTTATGAAAAATAAGTTTATAATTAAGCTATTAGTATACTTTTATGTACTTTTTATATACTTCTCAGAAATATACTTAAAATGACATTTAAGTATACTTGAATTATACTTAGCACAAGTATTTGAGCTTTACTTGTGCTCTGAGAATCCGTTTTTTGTAATCACAATTGTCAGATATAAAACAGCATCAAAACCCTAGATATATAAAACTGTGTAATGTTATGGAATAAAATGTCAACCCATGAAGATGTAATAATTACTGTCATGATTTGGGGTATTGATCAACTCCATCTACGTTCTGATTATCATAATTAGTATTTTTTAGCGTTTTGTTCAAAATGTTGTTTATTTATTTTATATTTATACACTTAAAGTATGATGTAAAATTCACCTAAAGAAAACTTATGACTACTTGCAGTATAAAACTACTAAACTAGTAGTTTAGTGAGACTATACTTGCATAAAAAAATGCATAAAAAAGTATTTAATTTGTAAACTATCTGTATACCTGTAAGTTTACTTTTTGTGTACTTGTAGTACAAACTAAAAACATGAGTACTACTAGTACTTGATCTTTACTTAAGTATACTTAAAATTAACTTATATATACTTCTTTTTGGTAAGGGAAATGCAGGAGTATTGTTGCCCTATCTCCACGAACATTTGCTCCATTGTAAAATTCCACCTAGCAGGACTGATACCATTGTTTGTCTTTCTTTTCGGCAGCACGGTGGCTCAGTGGATAAAGTCCCTCTGAGCCAGGCCATTTCTGTGTGGGTTTCCCCCACATTCCAAAGGCATGCAGTAGGTAAATTGGACAAAGTAAACTAGCTTTATTGAGTAAGAGAGTGCATCTCAGCACTGGGGTTGCACATTCATTCGGAGTATAAAATGTGCTCCCTGATAAAGGGGACAAGCCAGGGAGCTCTCTCCATGAGCTGGTGATTTGAATCAGGTGTGAATCAGGACCAGGATTGGAAACCACTGTGCTAGAGTATTCCTCAAGCATGTGAGTTTTCTATTAATTTCATAGCTATACTTCCATAAATTGTGCCTCTTGTCAAATTTAATGAATACCTGAGCGTGCTGAAAATTAGCGTGTTTGCATTTAATTGTGAGTGAGATCTATAAAGTACTGCATCTATGGAGTACTGCATTCCTAACACTAAAGCACCTCAGCCAGTCTCACACACAGCCAAGGCACCCACAGTCTAATTTCAGCATATACAATCACATATATGTATGTAATTATATGTATGTCATTTTCGTTGTGACTTGTCGTATAGGCCTTTGTCTTTTAATTGCTTTTTTATTTTATTTTGGGATGTATCCAGTTCCTGTTTAGTGTTTGATTTGGCTTTCAATTTGTTTGGATTAAATGACTGTGGCAAGGGTGGGATGGGAGTCAGGGGAAGTCTGATTGAAGTAACCTAAACGGAAAGACAGAACAAAAACCGCTGACTGACCAGGAAGAGGTTAGAGGGCTAACTACAGAGACAACTATTATTGTGATATGGTTGTCAAGTTGATTATCTGAGTTTCTGCTTTTTGACTACGTCAATTGGTTTTGCTGACTTTCCTGTTTCACAGGAATGTTTTAATAATTTGATAAATTCTTATCGCTTTGCATCTGGATGTTCTTGTTTTATTGAACAAGGATACACAATGGAAATCTACACATTAAATGTACTGTATGGAGGTCAACTTTTTAACCATCCTTTGGGACAAATTTGGACAAGTTTTTTGTAAGTTTCGTAGCCACCTGAACACACACACACACACACACAAATGGACTTCAACAAAAGTAAGCTACTGTGCTCGCACACACACTTCAAAGTCATGATTTTCTAGGAAACTATGCAAACTTACGCTTTGATCTTGCCACAATGTGGTCACATGGTTCAGGAAGCTCTCAATAGTTCCAAACAAACCAGCACTCAAGATGTTCAAGATTACATTACAATTTACATTTACTATCAATTATAACATCAACTTACAAGTGAATGTGCTTGAAAGAAAGCTAGCTAACTGTAAACACTCGCAGAACCTGATTTTACCAAGTACGACATGTTCCTGGATCAACATCTTTGCTGACCCTGGAACAACATTGTGATTAACCAATCAGATTTGAAAAAAAACAAAAAAAAAACCCCAAAAAAAACAGTTTATAGTTTTTGTGAAGTTTAGGCTTACAATCAGTGTTTGGTGCTTGTACATCAGTGTCAATCATCTATCATTTCCTCCGATTTTAGGGATTACTCATGGGTAAGGTTAGGTTTAGGTGTAGGGATGTGGTCAAGATTAAATTTTTGGATTAAAATGTTGTTCCAGGGTCAAGAAAATATGTTGACCCAGGAACACATCTAACTCAGCAAATTCAGGACGTGCGTAAACACTCAATTGAGCCACTGCAGCCATAAACACAGTAAAATTGGCCCCAGACTGAACCTGTTTTTTTTCCTCTATTTATGTCACAGATGAAGTTTGGATTTCTTGCCACTGTCGTCTTTGGTTTGCTTGGATGGAGACACTTAATTTTGAAAATACTGTAAACTTGATTGCACAGATACTATAAGAAGTGAACTGAACTGAGCTGGAGTGCATTTCCCAAAAGCAACTGTGGTTGCAAGTTCCGTCATTACTAAAAGAATTCAATAGAACTTACACCTTAAACCTTTCCAGTGTAAGGTTAATATTTATTCCAATTAAATATTAGACAGAAACTGGTAGTAAAATGTAGTTGTCAGACCTGTGTGTGTGCCTTTTGGACTGTTTTGTTTTGTTTTGTTTTCCCAGTGTTACCCATATTTGGTCTTCCTGTTTCCTGTTCTCATTAGTTACGTCATTTGCTCCTGTCTTGTTTTCATAGGTTTGTCTGTGTATTTAAGGTTGGTTGTCCCCTAGGTGTGTCGTCGGTGATTGTATTGATACGCCGTTCCTTTCGTCATGGTTGCTGGTTCCCTGCTGATTCCCTTTTTGTTTATGTACGTTTTGGATTGTTTAATAAACCCTCATGCTTTGGATCTCTGCTCTCCTCCTGTTCATTCCCGCACACGACGACAACCGTGACAGTAGTGTTGCACATTTTCTTCTTTTCTTTTTTGCATTTGTTACAACACTATAATTGTGTTTCATCAGGTAATGAAAAGTTCATACTTGTGGTCTTCCCACCCACTTGAACTCTTGTGCCAAACAGGAAATCATGTAAGTAAACAAGTGGTCAAGTGCAAAAACTGCAAGTGTTGGTATTTGGACAGGCCCATTAACTGTAGCTGTGTGAAGCATGTGTGAATTACCTGCCTGTGTGGTAAGTGTGACTCCAGTGATAGCAAAACATTCCAGTGTTACCATCTTGCTAGTTAAAAATGTCATAGCTTTTCAGTGGCAAAAACAATTTTATTTAGAAAGTCATGGAGCAGTGCTGACAAGTTTCTTAGCCCGTGAATTATGTGCATTATGTGGTCTAAGACTGAAAGTAGCCTAATGTTAGCAAGGAAAAAAAAAGAAGAAAAAGTTCATTTTAGTTTATTTAATTATTTGTAGCTTTAGTTTCAGCTAATGATAATAACCACCACAAAACTATAACTGCTTCATAGCCTTAGAAATACAATAGTCAACATTTGAAGTGGATCCATAAAGTCCATCAAAGTTGTCTTAAGACAAGAACGGGTATTGTTTTGGTTTTTAGGACAACTTTGATGAAAGGTTTTGATCCACTTTAAATGTTGACCACTGTAGACCCCTTAGAATATCTGTCCGACAATTAGAATCAACCATTCATGAGTGCCTCATACAATTTCATAATTCCCCTTATGAAAAATAAATTTATTCAAGTGTGCTATTAGTATACTTTTAAAAATAGGAAAGTATACTTTTAGTCTGCTTTTTATGTACTTCTAAGAAATGTGCTTAAAATTGCATTTAAGTATACTTGACTTACATAGAAAAAGTCTAAATATATTTGAGCAATATTGTTCTCTAAGAATCCATGTTTTCATTCAAGCGAAGAAGAAACCGAAACAAAAGATGCTTCCACATGTTTTTTAGCACGATCATCAGTCATAAAACAGCATCAAAACTGTAACGTTATGGAATAAAATGTGACCCATGAAGAGGTAATAATGACTGTAAAGCTTTGGGGTGTTGATCGACTCCATCTACATTTTGATTATCACTATGAATCCAATCCATAGTTTTTTAGCAGCTTTTTATTCAAAATGTTGTTTATTTGTTTATTTTTTATTCTTATTTATGAAACTTACCCACATTCAAGTGTTTATAAAAAAGAATGTATAAAGCTAGAATAAGATGTTTTTGTTTACAAGCAGATACCCTGTTCTTTCTTTTGATATTTTGTATGTTCAGATATTCATATAACAAAATATATACAAATTATTACCTAATAGGGACATAGTAGTATACTTAAAGTATGATGTAAAGTTCACTTAAAGAAAACTTACAAGTATATTTGCAGTTTAAAACTACTAAACTGGTAGTTTACTGAGACTATACTTCAAAGTGTACTAAAAATGCGTTTAATTAGTAAAAAAAAGTGTTTAATTAGTAAACTATCAGTATACCTGATAAAGTTCACTTTTAGTATAGCTGCAGTGCAAACTAAAACATAGATGAGTTGTGTACACAGTTTACTACTGTTATACTTAAAGTATACTAAAATGTATACTAAATGTATCAAGGAGTACCGAAATAGTACACTTACAAGTATACTGCTAGTACACTGACATTAGTATACTTACTACATAAAGTATACTTAATAATATACTTGAACTTTACATACTTAAGTAAAGTTCAAGTATATTATTAAGTATATTACACTTAATGAAATTAACTTGAAGTATACTTCTTTTTGGTAAGGGTCTGAACATGAGGTGAGGTTGGAGTCCGAGCAGTGCTGAATATGTTTGTATATTGCAGTATCTCATTATGACTGCTAGATGACAGTGTTTCACCTAAAGATTGTAGCTGGTGACATCACGGAGATAGATGCTGATCACAGCCTTAATCTTAAGCGCATGTGTGATACATCTGTGATGTAAATTTGGAAATTCCCAGATCATTTGTGTGAAAATGCTGGAGTATGTGATTTTCCACAGGCACATGGGGTTTCTCTTAATTTCATAGTAGTACTTTCAGAAATTGTGCCTTGTCACATTTAACAAATACCTGAGCGTGCTGAAAATTAGTATTTTGCATTTGTTTGTGAGAGAGATCTATAGAGAGAGTACTGCTATTACAATACAATACAATACAATACAATATTTATTTATAAAGCACATTTAATAACAACCAGAGTTGACCAAAGTGCTGAACATAGTAGAATAAGAAAATCTAAGACATAAAATTAGCACAACAAAAGTATCAAAAATAAAAACAACAACAAAAGCAACAATGGAATAGAGTTCAAGGAGTACTGAAAGCAAGAGAGAAAAGATATGTCTTTAGAGCAGACTTGAAGGCAGAGATAGAGGGGGCTAATCTAACATGGAGCGGTAGACTGTTCCAGAGTTTCGGACCAGCAGTTGCAAAAGCTCGATCTCCTCGTTTTTTAAGTCTAGATCTAGGCACAACAAGTAGACCAAGATCACTGGATCTCAAAATTCTAGAAGGGGTGTATGGACGGAGCAGATCTGTAAGGTACTGAGGGGCAAGATTATTAAGGGCTTTATAAACGAATAATAGAATTTTAAAATCAATTCTATATTGAGCAATCTAGCAGCTGCGTTTTGCACTAGCTGTAGACGAGAAAGAGAGGACTGAGAAACACCATAATAAAGGGAGTTACAATAATCTAAACGAGTTGTTACAAAGGCATGGATCACTGTTTGAAAGTTACTCTGTGATAGGAAAGGTTTCACTTTAGAAAGTAGACGAAGATGAAAAAAGCATGATTTTACTACAGCACTGATCTGTTTATCAAACTTCAAGTTTTGATCAAACAGAACGCCCAGATTTCTAGCACACTGAGTTTCATATGAGGCCAGAGAACCACAATCAACATCTAACACACAATTTTCTTTGTCCCCAAATAGGATTATTTCAGTTTTATTTTCATTTAAATTTAGAAAATTGCTTGAGAGCCAAAGCTTTAGTTCTTCTAAACAGGCCAGCAGTGGTTGTAAGCCATTTTTATCATTATGCTTTAAAGGAAAATAGATCTGAGTGTGGTCAGCATATAAATGAAAGGATACTTTTGTTTATTAAAAATGGAAGCCAGGGGGAACATGTACAAGGTGAACAATACCGGCCCGAGGATTGATCCCTGTGGAACTCCACAATTAAGAGGTATTCTAGAAGAGGTCTGTTGACCAATCCTAACACTAAAACATCTGTTGGTCAAATAAGAATGAACCACTTTAAAACTGTGCCACGAAGGCCCACAGATGTCTCTAAACGTGTCAACAGGACCTCGTGATCAACCAAGTCAAAGGCAGCACTCAGATCTAATAAAACTAAAGCCATGGATTTACCAGAATCAGTTTCTGTGAAAATATCACTTGAGACTCTCAAAAGGGCAGTTTCAGTACTGTGTAAAGCCTTGAAGCCAGATTGAAACATCTCATGAACAGAATTAACAGTCAAGTAAGATTGTAGTTGAGTCAATACAACTTTCTCAAGGATCTTTGAAATAAAGGGTAGATTAGAAATAGGACGAAAATTGGAAAAAAAAGAAGGATCCAGATTTGTTTTTTTAAGATATGGTGTCACTACAGCACATTTGAGACTATTAGGGAAAGAACCAGTAGACAAACATTTGTTGATAACCAACAACAAACCAGGACCAACTGTATCCAAGATCTGTCTAAGGAACCGAGGTGGAATAATATCCTGAGGACAGATAGTTGGTTTTAGATGACCAACAATTTCATTACATGAAATCAAATCGATAGGCTCAAACTCAAACCAGGTAGAAGAACATAATGGTACATCATGCAAAATGTATTCTGAACTAGACAGCTGCGATCTTAATGTTGGAATTTTCTCAACAAAAAAAACTTTCCAGAATTATTACAAAGAGAAACAGAGGGCTCTAGAATTGAATGCACAGAAGGATTTAAAACAGAATTAACAGTAGAAAAGAGAACTTGAGGTTTCTGACAATTATTTGTAATACGTTCAGACAGATATTTGCATTTTGCAACCTTTGCAGCTTTCTGGAACATGTTGTAGGTGTTCCTCAAAACTTCATAAGAAACCTGCAGTCTATCCTTCTTCCATTTGCATTCAGCCTGCCGACAAGTCCGTCTCAGTGCACGTGTAGTTTCAGTGTGCCAGGGCACAGGTACAGGCTTATGATTTTTATACTTCAAGGGTGCAATAGTGTTCATAATATCAGCACAGGTGGAATTAAAAAGATTAAGATGTGCATCAGCGTCCAGGTTAAGCAGAGAAGAGTCTGACTCCAGTGAGTTACAAATCTCACGGTAGGCTACAGAGAATTCTCCACTAGAATGTTGACTAAGACAACGAGTAAGACTTGCCAGCGGTGGATTTCTAAAGATTCGGCCCGTAAGAGGGACTGTACAAAGAACTGGCCTGTGATCAGAAAAGGAAGCACTACTGATTTCAGTGCTTGAAATAGAAAAACCATGAGTTAAAATCAAATCAAGGGTATGTCCATGGATGCACGTTGGACCAGAAACCCATTGAGTAAAGTCAAAAGACACAATCATATTTAAAAACTCTGCAGTGTATGGTTTTGAAGGACAGCAAATGTGAATGTTAAAATCACCCAAAAGCAGTATTTTTTCATGCCTGATAACTAAATCCCCCAGTAACACAGCAAGTTCACTTATAAAGTCCTTATTATGGTAAGGAGGGCGGTATATTAGAGCAATTGTAACAGGGTTTACTAGAACTAATTGTAAAAGTTGCACCTCAAAACTTGTATGAGCCAGTGGATAAAGAGTGACAGTGAAAATTATCTTTAAAAACAGAAGCAAGGCCACCACCGTGGCCCGACATACTGCAGCCGTGAGGCACCAGTTCTAAAAATGGAAATGACTCACCGGCCTTTGACCAAGTCTCCGTGATACATAGAAAATCCAGCGCTTGTGAAGTAAAAAAAGTCATTTAAGATGAAAGTTTTATTTACCAGTGACCGGGCATTAATGAGGGCGATCTTCAGCTGCGATGTAGTTTTCTCCAACTGTGTTTCACGGCACACCAGACGGAGGTTGTGAAGATTCGCACCACCACGACGAGGACGAGAGACAATCCGAGCAGGTGTAGAAAAGAACCCAGGGAGAATAGGGCGAAGACATCGATATGGACCATCCAAGGGACATTGAGCAGCAGTGGATTGATGCACGGACTCAGTTCCCCACGGGAGAGAAGCATGTTGAGGGTAATAGATCTGAAGCAGGGCCATTCTGCATCGAACGGTAATACCCCCGCGCTTGCCGCGCCTTCTCCGGCGTCTCCGGCGAGGTAGGTCTACTTGAATCCGACACGGGTATCCATAGGGAAAAGATGAAGGTGGAAGGCTAGCATGCAGTCCACACACATTACATGTGAGCAGAGCATCAGTGACCATACTGCGAATGTCCAGTAATGTCGAACGGTCATAGACAAATGTAGCATCACAGTCTAAAACCGAAAGATACATAAATAAAAACAAAGCAGATGCAAAACATAGCAGCAAGGAGGACCGCGGACGGCATGCCAGGAACATCGGCGCCATCTTGGTTCAGGGTTATATTATTATAACAGTGGCACACACTAAAGCTCCTCAGCCAGTCTGGACTGGTTCTAAGAACAGCACCAGGTCCCGATGGATTCCTCGCTGAGTTTTACAAATACTTTTGGTCCACTTTATCACCACTTTTCATCAGAATGTTAAGTGAGTCACAACAAAAATGAAAACTCCCAGCTAACATGAATACAGCCAAAATGTCACGTCTTCTCAAACCCAATTATACCAGGAGCCCGACAGCCTGGTGGAAATTTTATCAAATCGCAAACCCCTCTTGCACTTAATACACCCCCATTTGTAGTAACCCCAGATTATACAGTTAATAAAAAGCCATTTCACTTATGCACATGGGCAGAAAACATTTGGACCATTAATCTAGACCTTTCACCTTTAATCTCAGAGTTAATTAATATATCATCCCTTAAAAAAATACTCTCCAGAATACACAGAATAATATTAAAATCAGACAACACATTAAGTTTACCACATGCTAAATGTGACCCTGGACCACAAAATCAGTCATAAGATTCATCTGAAATCCCCATCATCTGAAATCTGAATAAATAAGCTTTTCATTGATGTATGATTTGTAAAAATAGGACAATATTTGGTTGAGATACAACTAGTTTTAAAATCTGGAATCTGAGGGTGTAAAAAATCAAAATATTAAGAAAATTGCCTTTAAATTTGACTTAGCAATGCATATTACAATCAACAATTAAGTTTTGATATATTTATGGTAGAAAATTTACTAAATATATTCATGGAACATGATCTTTATTTAATACTGTAATAATCAGTCTACTTTATGACAAACAATGCCAACCTGCAACTTATACAATATAAGGTACTTCATAGATTTCACTTAACCGGATAGAAATTGTTTAAAATGGGATTCACTTCAGAAACATGTTCACATTGCACCCAAAATAACCCAGGCATGTATGTTCACGGCCTTTTGTATTGTACCCCAATTAAAAAAAATTGGGAAAAGGTCATTGAATCATTGTCCATCACTATGCAGCAATAAGTAACCATATTGGTTATGACTTCTGGTAAGAATTTTGGAATTTGGGCATTTGTGGGCATTTGTTTATGCCTCTCACCACAGAATTTCAGTCAGGATGAAGTCTGGATTTTGACTGGGCTATTGCAACCCCTTGATTCTTTTTATTTATTTATTTATTTATTTATTTATTTAATTTATTTATTTATTTATTTTGATTTTTTCCAGCCATTCTGTTGTAGGTTTGCTGGTGTTCTTGGGATCATTGTCCTGTCACATGACCTAATGCTGGCCAAACTTTAGCTGTCAGATGGACGTCCTCACATTTGACTCTTGAATACTTTGGTATACAGAGGAGTTCATGGTTGACTTAGGGTGTTTTCACACATGCCTTATTTAGCTCGGTTGAGTCGCACTAGAGTTTGTTTTCCCTCTTGGTGCGGTTCGTTTGGGCATGTGTGAATGTAGCAATCGCACTCGAGTGCGCACCAAAAGCGGACCAAAGAAGCGTACCGAGACCTCCTTGAAGAGGTGGTCTCGGTATGCTTTCAAACGAACACTGGAGTAGTTCCAGGCTTTATCACACTGTATAATGGGTAATTACATTTCCATGAACAGCAGTAGCTTTGTTGTTTTGCTAATACCGCTTAAAATGAACCTGTGTCTGTCTGCACCATTCAAAATCAAAGTGCGCCTTTTCATTTTATAATGCTATCTTATTGCTTTGTTTGTAGGAGGTGTGTTTTAAAAATGTTTTCCGGACGAATCCTGGATTCCTGCTCAAAATTATAAATTAATATAACGATAGCTAAAAAAAAAAAAAAAGAAATAAAACAATAAGCCCGCAAAGCTGTTGTTGTTGAGAGCTGAGCGGAATCTCGGAAAAAAACGTGGAACTTTGACCAATGAGAGGACCGTTTATTCGCGCGCGACTTGTATTAACACATTCGGTCCATTTAGAAACTTTGCTGTGTGAAAGCGAACCGCACCATGAATAAAAAGCAACATTGTAATAATTTTAACCCCTTTTTCAGGACAAAGCAATAGATCTACAGGTGTGAAAGCACCCTTAATGACTGTAAGGTGCCCAGGTCCTGTGGCTACAAAACAAGCCTAAAATCATCAGTCTTTCATCAGCATATACAGTATGATCTTTGATATCAGGTGTTTGTGCTGAAATGTTTGTTAGGTTTTCACCAAATATGGCGCTATGCATTATGGCCAAACATCTCCACTTTAGCCTAGTCTGTTCAAAGGGCATTGTTCTACAAGTCTTATGGTTTGTTTAGATGCAACTTTTTTTTTTTTAGATAGGCGATTTATTCCGGCAAGCCTTCCAAACAAGCCATTTTTCAATTTTTCTAATTGTACTGTCATGAACTTTATCATTAACATGTTAACTGAGGCCTGCAGAGTCTGCGGTGAAGTCCTTGGTTTGTCTGCCATTTCTCCGAGCGTTACATGGTCTGATCTTGGGGAGAATTTGCTGGGACATCTACTCCTAGGAAGATTGGTGTCCGTTTTGAATGTCTTCCACTTGTGAATAAACTTCCTCACTGTGAAATGATGGATTTTAAATTGCTTGGAAATGGCTGTAATACTCTTCCCAGTCTGATGACAGCAACAATTGCTTCTCTAAGATCATTACTAATGTCTTACCTTCTTGGCAACACACACGTGAAGGCTCCAGATCAGAAACCTACCAAAACTTCCGCTTTTATGGAGGTACTCACACTTGCTGATGATCTGTTAATAAAAGGCATTTGATACATGAGAAGGGCAGACTCTCTCACGGTATGTTGTAGTCATGGAGGGATCAGCGGCAAACCCCAATAATTATTAAATATTTATTAACTTATTATTATTACTATTATTAATAATTGTATTATTATTACTTGGCCTTTTCATTGTCCTCCACCCTTTCCCAGTCTTAATGAATTCATTATTATTATTATAAGGGGGGAACTGTCAGCGGGGAACCCAATTTTTATATATATATATATATAATATTTTTAAATGTAAGATAATTATATAATAATATAAAAATACCTTTTGATTTGTATGCTTTCCCCACACCTAGATGCAATGACACATGCACATAATTGATCACAGACACATGAATGCAAATACAGGAGCTAATCAGAATGGACTTTGTTGTCCAAGTGATTCTGTATTTGGCACATGTAAATATTGTCTAATTCTTTACTTAGCCTATATTTTTTTTTCTTATATTATATGTTGGGTCCAAGGGATTCTGTATTTGGCACATGCAAACACTGTCAGTTTTTCAGATTTACTTACAGGTGTGAGTCTCAAAATGTCTCGTTCATGCAGCAGCTTATTGTCGCTTTTCGAATACTGTCTGTATAAATGTGCAACAAGAGTCAAGCCCATATTTCTTACAAGTAACCATAACAACACAGACCAAAGCAATATCAAAGATGGCGATGTCCGTAAAACTTATTATTTACCAGTTCCTGACACGACATAAGTCCAGTCTAGCCGCGAGTTTATCCATCAAATCATCATTAACCGACAGCAGCTTTTAAATTTGAGTGGAGAGCGGAGCATTTGAGCCGTGCACAGAACACACAACTGACGGGAGGAAGCAGCTCAGGTGACACACAGCTCATTTCTCCGTCACTGTAAGTTACTGAAGAGCCGCTCTCTAGCACTGAATGACGTCAGACAACTGTCCTGTTCCGTTCACACAGCGTGGGTGTTCCAAGAATACGGAGTCCTGAAAATTTAGGGGTGTGAGTTTGGTTATAGAATACGGTTGTCACACCCGTAAATAACCATACTGTGTGTGAATGTAACCATTAAGGACTCAAATACGGAATTGACAACCGTTTTCTGCTGCTGTGTGAACGTGGCCATTGTAACATTCTTTACATGCATAAAAAAAAGAACATACACTCAGATTCTCACACATAACTGAGATGCGCACAATCTCAAAACCCCCCTGAAACCACCCATTTACACTGTCTTTATCACAAAAAAACATTCCACAGGTATAACTGTAAACAGTCAACTGTAACCACCTGAAAAGTCCGTATCACAAAAAGATGTCTGCTGATACCCACATAACACTAGCCCATGACCACCCACAGATCTCCCAAACACATGCACACACACGTTTGTTTTTGTGAATTGTGGGGACTTTCCTGTCACGGAGTCAGACGAGAAATGAATGATCGAAATATGTCCCTGTGTAGCGCAGCGGAAAACTCAAACGCGGATACACACGAGTGAGTAGGTAAACCACGCAATTTGATCTGAGAACGCTCCAAAACGGAGTTGAGATTTCCACCAAGAAATCCGCGTTCTCACACGCACACAAACAGGTAAATAAAGCGCTCCGAAGAGCAGAGAGTTTACTCACGTGAGTTGAAGGAGATTCGGGACCGAGAGTTGCGCCTCGCATGAGCTCAATGTCTGGTGCTGGATCGTCACCTACTTCCTGCTTAAATACCTGCGTGAAGTTACTTCCGGGTCCTCGTGACCTCACGTGACACGGTGCGTGTGACAGTACCCCCCCCCTCCAGGACCGGCACCAGACGGTCCCGGGATGGAGGATACCCGACGACGGTAGTCCTGGATGAGAGCTGGATCCAAGATGAACCGCCCGGGAACCCAAGACCGCTCCTCCGGACCGTAACCCTCCCAGGCGACGAGATACTGGGTGCCACGGCCCCGAGGACGCGAATCGAGGATTCGCCGGACGGTATACGCAGGACCACCGTCTATGATCCGGGGCGGAGGTGGAGCAGGAACCTGGGGAGACAGAGGAGAGAAGAAGACATGTTTGAGTTGTGACTGGTGGAAAACAGGATGGATCCGGAGGGTTGTGGGCAGCTGGAGCCTGAAGGTGACAGGGTTTAACCGGTGGGTGATCTTGAAGGGTCCGATGAAGCGAGCAGTGAGTTTTTTAGAGTCAGTCTTTAAGTTGATATTGCGAGTGGATAAATAAACCCTGTCACCAACATGGAACAATCGTCCCGGTGGATGCCGGCGGCGATGCTGAGTGGTGTAGCGGGTGTTGGCTCTTCTGATGGCGGTGCGTGCATGGTTCCAGAGCCGCCGGCACCGACGGACCAACTCTTGGGCAGACGGGACATCCACCTCCGGTTCTTGATGTTCGAACACCGGAGGTTGATACCCGTAGCATACCTCGAATGGGCTCAGGTTGGTGGCAGAGGACGTGTGAATGTTATTGGAGAGTTCAGCCCAGACGAGGTAGCGTGCCCAGGAGCGCTGATGCTCGCCGGCAAAGCATCGGAGGAAGCGCTCCAGCTGTTGGTTGGCCCGCTCCGTCTGACCGTTAGTCTGTGGGTGAAATCCGGACGACAGACTAGAGGTGGTCCCGATCAGACGGCAGAAGGCCTGCCAGAACTTGGCTGTGAACTGGGGCCCTCTGTCCGAGACGATGTCCTTGGGGAACCCATGCAGGCGGACTACGTGTTCGAGTATGAGCTCCGCAGTGGTCTTGGCAGAGGGGAGTCCGGTGAGAGCCACCAGGTGCACAGCCTTGGAGAACCGATCCACAATGGTCAGGATGGTGTTCTTCCCTAGAGATTCGGGGAGTCCAGTGACGAAGTCGATGGAGATGTGGGACCAGGGTCGTTTGGGGATGGGGAGGGGCTGCAGCTCGCCGGTGGAAGGGGTGTTGTTAGTCTTGGAGTGAGCGCAGGTGTTACATGCCTGGACGTACAGCTGTACGTCTCTCCTCAACGTCCTCCACCAAAACGCCCTGGCGATGAAAGTGATGGTCCTCTGGACTCCCGGGTGTCCTGCCAGAGTGGAGTCGTGCCCCCACTGGAGTACTTCCTGGCGTAAGGTGTCGGGTACGAAGAGACGTCCAGTAGGGGTGTCCGGAGGTGGAGGATTTTGGCTGTGACTCTGGCGGACTCTCTCTTCTAACCCCCACCGGAGGGGAGCCAAGATGACGTGAGGTGGCAGGACAGGCGCGGCCTCCGTGGTGGTGGAGTCTCGCTGATGTTGGCGGGAGATGGCGTCCGCTTTGCTGTTCTTCGAACCGGGCCGGTAGGATAGCTGGAAGTTGAAATGTTCGAAGAACAGGGCCCACCGCGCCTGCCTGGGGTTAAGCTGTTTGGTCTGGCGGATGACGGTGAGGTTCTGGTGGTCGGTCCAGACGGTGAATGGGTCGCCGCCGCCCTGGAGCCAGTGACGCCATTCCTCCAATGCCCACTTGATGGCCAACAGTTCACGGTCCCCTACCCCGTAACGCTGCTGAGTGGGATTGAATTTTCTAGAGAAAAAACTACATGGGTGTAGTTTACCGTCTGGACCACGTTGCGAGAGGACGGCTCCTACGCCCACATCGGAGGCGTCCACCTCAACAACGAAGGGTTTGTCCGGGTTGGGGTGGGTGAGGACTGGAGCGGTGGTGAACAGGTGGCACAAGGTCTTGAAGGCTTGGATGGCTTCGGGGGTGAGGTGAAAAGCTCCATGAGATGGTTTGGTGAGAGCAGTGAGAGGCGCTGCAGTTGCGCTGAAGCCCTGGATAAATCGCCTGTAGAAGTTGGCGAACCCCAGAAAACGCTGTAGCTGTTTGAGCGACGAGGGTAGGGGCCACGAACGCACAGCTTCCAGCTTCTGGGGATCCATGGCCACACCCTGAGGGGAGATGACGAAGCCGAGGAATGTGGTGGAGTGCTGGTGAAAAGCACATTTCTCCAACTTGCAGTACAACTGATGGGCCAGCAACCTTCGTAGCACTGCTCGGACATGCTGGGTGTGTTCCTCCAGGGTCTTGGAATATATGAGGATATCATCCAGGTAGGCGTAGCACCAACGACCCAGCATGTCCCGGAGGACGTCATTGATGAACTGTTGAAATACAGACGGACTGTTGCACAGACCAAACGGCATAACGAGGGTCTCGTAGTGGCCGGTGGGGGTTATGAAGGCCGTCTTCCACTCATCGCCCTCCCTGATGCGGACCAAGTTGTAGGCACTCCGTAAGTCCAGCTTCGTGAAGAAGCGGGCACCAGAGAGGGCGTCCAGGGCGGTGTTGGTAAGAGGGAGTGGATGACGGTTCTTGATGGTGATCTGGTTCAGCCCCCGATAATCCACACAGGGACGAAGACCCCCGTCCTTCTTCTTAACGAAGAAAAACCCCGCGGCCGCCGGGGAGCTGGAAGGGCGGATAGTGCCGGCCCGGAGCCCTTCCGCTACGTACTCCTCCATCGCTTGATGTTCGGTGGCAGACAGGGAGTACAGGTGGCCGCGAGGGAGCACCGCGCCCGGCACGAGGTCAATGGCGAGATCGTAGGGACGGTGAGGTGGAAGCTGGGTAGCGCTGCGCTTGCTAAAGACCTCGGCCAGGTCGCGATACGGGACAGGGACCTCCTCCAGGTTGATATCGGAGGCCTCGGACTCCCCTGAACACGTCCCAACCTGCGCCCGGAGACAGAGCTCCTGACAGGTCGCCCCCCAGTGGACTATCTTGTGGTTGGTCCAGGAGATGAAGGGGTCGTGAGCAATGAGCCAAGGATGTCCCAGGATGACGGGTGGAGAGGTGATCTTAGTGATGAATAGTTGGATCTTTTCGGAGTGATTGCCAATGATGAGGTGAATTTCTTTGGTGCGTCGGTTGACAGGGCTGAAGTTGAGGGGGCGACCGTCGATGGCTGTGATCGTTAACGGTTGGGATAACACCTCAGTCTCAATCTCCAGCTGGGCAGCAAAATCCTGATCGATAAAGTTACCAGCCGCACCTGAGTCAACAAATGCGGTGGTCACGATCCGTTGGTGGCCCACGAGGATTGATACCTGAAGGAGCATCCGGGATTCGGCGGGACAGGTTTTGTTCGTCACCGGACCAGGCAAAGACCTCCCCCTCTTTACCTGGTCTGGCCGTTTCCCGGCCGGAGAGGGCAGATTGCTCGATGGTGATCTGGGGAGGCGCAATAGGCACATAGACCCTCGCGGTAGCGTCTAGCCCTCTCTGCCGCCGACAGGGAGGTGCGTCCTATTTGCATGGGCTCCCCGGCTCCGGTTGAGTGAGCCTCTGAGGCAATAGGTGGAGGAGGAGAGGGCGCAGCGACACCGTAGGTGACGGGTGAATCCAGGGTCCTTGTGCGGGGGAAGGTGCCTGTGGAGGAACGAGAGACAGGGTTAGTGCGGTGTGGGTGGTGACGCATCCTCTGATCGACCCGGAGGGCCAGCTGGATCATGCCCTCCAGGGTGTCAGGGAGCTCCCGCACAGCCAACTCATCCTTGAGCCTGATGGAAAGTCCCTCGTAGTAGGCTGTGCGGAGAGCGGCGTCACTCCAGGTGGTTTGTACTGACAGGGTGCGGAACTCGGTGGTGTAACGGCTGACGCTGCGTTCCCCTTGTTTTAGATGATATAGCCGTGAGTCTACCTCCACCTCGCTCTCAGGGTGTTGGAAGGCGGCCCTGAGCTGGTTGGTAAATGCTGGGTACGAGTGGGCGGAGTCGCCGTTGGCCTTCAGGACCGCCGTAGCCCACTCGGCTGCCTGCCCGGTGAGAAGTGAAACGAGCAAGGCGATCCGGCTGCGGTCTGTGGGGTAACGTGATGGCTGGAACTCAAAGATGAGAGAGAGATTAGTGAGAAGGACATCACACCGGGCACCAGATCCATCCCACTTATCCGGGAGTGAAATTTTGGGTTGGTGGGCGGGGCGGATTGGTTCCGCGGGGGCGATCTGTGCAGCAGCCAGGTCATCATAGTCTGCTTGCAGGGTGGTGAGATCTGATTGGAGCGCCCCGCACTCCGCCCGAAGACCCGCGGTCTCGGCACGAAGCGCGGTAACCTCCGCTCGGAGTCCCACCATCTCCTGCTTCAGACCCATGATTTCCATGGACTGTTTCTGGATCACACCCCACAGTTGTTCCAAATCCGCCGGGACCATTTCGGGACCAGACATTCTGTCACGGAGTCAGACGAGAAATGAATGATCGAAATATGTCCCTGTGTAGCGCAGCGGAAAACTCAAACGCGGATACACACGAGTGAGTAGGTAAACCACGCAGTTTGATCTGAGAACGCTCCAAAACGGAGTTGAGATTTCCACCAAAAAATCCGCGTTCTCACACGCACACAAACAGGTAAATAAAGCGCTCCGAAGAGCAGAGAGTTTACTCACGTGAGTTGAAGGAGATTCGGGACCGAGAGCTGAGCCTCGCATGAGCTCAATGTCTGGTGCTGGATCGTCACCTACTTCCTGCTTAAATACCTGCGTGAAGTTACTTCCGGGTCCTCGTGACCTCACGTGACTCGGTGCGTGTGACACATTCATCTGAAAAAGGCATTGCTGCACATTGTCAGGAAATGATGAAACCATGACAGCTTTACACAATATGCTATAATAGTCCCCAGATTGTGTCCACAAAACTAAACTGTCTAAATCTAAAATAACATTGATTTATGTTCTGCTCGATTCATGAATCGATACATTAAGTTCACCAGGATATCAAAACATTCAGTAAAAACACGTTGTTCATTTTCAAATAGATGACACATATTAAGATCAATCACTTACATTGAGAATTTCTTGTGGCGTCTCGAGGAAGTTTCTGTGTTTCACTGTCAACACTGTTCCCTAGTGGTCGGGAGAAAATGTCTCCTGCGCCCGACTACAAATAATCTTAACAAATCAAACAGACGAAAACATGCTGCGTTTTCAAACTCAACACATTTATTTGATGAATTATGAACATGAGTTTGAGTCGCTCATAATGTGCATTTAAAACACAAAACACATCAACCATTCCCACATTTATAATGAGAAGTGTTTATAAATCTGCTGAAAACAAAAGAGAAGTGTTATTATTAACAAAATATGAATTTTACTGTTGTTTTATTTGATCAGTTAAACAAATCATTATTGTTATAATAAAACAATTAACGGTTATTGGTTTATTATAATTATTATTATTATTATTATTATACTCTGTCATTTTATTATATAATGCAATATGATTACTGCAGTAGTATTTAACAATAAAATAAAATTCATATTTTTAGCTATTATTGTCATTTAACCCTCTGGGGTCTGAGGGTGTTTTGGGGCCCTGGAGAAGTTTTGACATGCCCTTACATTTGTGCTTTTTTTAGTATCTTAAAAACATATTAATGGCTAAAGTCTGGTTACACTGTAATCAGCACAAACTAGGCTACAATAATATGTAAGCAACATGAATGTACATGTTTGTGTTTTTGAGAAAACAACGTTTATGCGTGGTTAGTGAAAAACTAAAATTTTTAAGTCACTGAAATAAGGCCATGAAACACATTCAGAACATTAGTTCACAAGACTTTTGAGAACTGGATGTGGTAGGCTAGAGTTTTTTCAACAAAATGATGTGAAAATCATCTCATTCACTCGTTCAGAGAAAACAATATATTGATGTAAATTTTCTAAGACATGTTTTGTGATCGAAAGGGAATATGCGAAGGAGTGGCAATGACCCATGAATATTTAGCAATTCACACCTGAGAGACAAAGAGCCCTCCCTAATGGCCCATCAATGACACTCTGACTGTCAGGTAAGAAACAATGAGAGATTCAAAGAATGGAGTTTTAGATTGTTTGTATTTTATTTACAACACAGTATAATCAAAATATACATAATGAAGGTCAAATACACACAATTGAACACCCTGATCTAACCACAGAGATGTGAACAGACTTTGTGTAGTTTCTGAAAACTGTTTTCTGGATTCTGTTCAACAAGTGAAAAAAGTAAATCATACCTGATATCTCTAAACTCATCATCAGTAGTCAAGGAACTAGAATGTGTGTAGCTGAACACCTGATCTTAGTACAGCGCTCTCAGTTTGAAAGACAGCAGGATTCATCTGTTGTGCAGGTATCAGATCACTAAAAAACAAACAACATAAGAAAAACATCTGTGAGCATGTTAATATCAGAAGCATAGATATATATATATATATATATATATATATATATATAGTGTATGAGTTTGTAGCCACAGACTCGCCAAATTGTACTAACGTAAAAAGGACATTTTATATCTATATATAAGTAATAATTATTGATTTTCACGTTAAACATCTATTCGAGAGCAGAGTATTGATAAACATGGTCTAAACATACACTCAGTGTAAACACTCATATTACATCATATTGTTATACGATAAATAAATAACTAAATAATATGATCTTTAAGTCATAAACATAAGCATGCTTTGTATGTATTATACAATACAAAAACGTTTTATATTTGGGAAACTATATTATTATTGTTAAGCGTAAGTGTAAACACTATTATCTTTATATCGCATCGTTTTCTATTGTATAGAACGTTAAAAAACATCCTGGCGGCGTGAGACATTTTGATGCAATGAAATGAAACGTAATTCATAATGTTTCACTTGCTGTAGTCATGAATTATAGTTTGAACAAAAAGTCTAACTAGTAAAATATGTACAAGTTCTGTCACAGTAACACAGTAACAACTAACACAAGCAGGCGAATAAAAGAAAGACTTACTCATGTAAATATCTCCTCCGATGGATCGCGCCGTGTGTCACGTCGTGTTCTTCCTCTGAATTCTTATTCCTGACAGCGCATCTTCTTACAGAAAGGACAAGTAGCCCAGATGAACTTGGAAAAGAAAAAGTCTCGGCGCTTTGTTTACGGTGATGTGGGCGGTTACGTTTGGCGCGCGCCCTCACGTGGCCATTACACTATGAAAGTGAAAGCATCTCGTGGGCGTGATCTAATTAAAAATAATGAAGCAGACGGGAGAGATTGAACATGGAGTTGGTTTCATGCGAATTACTTCATCAGAGAATATTTGTTTTCGGCAAGAAGGGCTTCATCTAAAAGTACAAATATCAG
Source organism: Labeo catla (assembly GCA_012976165.1). Taxonomy (NCBI): domain Eukaryota; kingdom Metazoa; phylum Chordata; class Actinopteri; order Cypriniformes; family Cyprinidae; genus Labeo; species Labeo catla. The sequence goes on from VONZ01001938.1 coordinate 66,926, forward strand.
GCTTTCTATAGATATCTCTCTCATGTGTGTGCGTCACGTATTCGCTGAGTTTTAGTTCATTTTACTGACGCATTTCAAAAACTTACGTGTGGAGACGGAGACTGCTGAATGCGCACCCTGTTTATTTTCCTTGTTTTGCAAAAGCATAATGTTTTGTTGATATTGTGAGTGTACTCAAATAAAAGTAGATCCTCTACAGATTTAAATGATGTATTACTTTTATATGTACGATCAAAAATGAGCGAGAATTTTAGATTCTTTTTGCTCGTGTCATGAAAATATGCAATTCGGGCCGCCGGCGCCACCGTCGACCCCAGGAGGTTAAACAACAAATATGATAAGAAATATAGAAATGTTATGACTGCAATAGACATTAACAAAAATATCAATAATCTAATATATTATAAATGTATTACTTAAATTAACTGTTATTATTGCAATATTAATTCATTTAAAAAATAGTATTTATTTATTCTTTATATTATTTTATTTTATTTTGACAACACCCCAAATATGATTTTGCATTATTATTAATAATAATAATAATAATAATAATAAAAGAGTTAAAATACTGACTTTTTATTTTACAGCAGTTGTACCATTTTAATGGATTTATTGACATTTAATTCATAATAATAATAATAATAATAATAATAATAATAAATGTTGTTGTAAATTACTGAAATCATTTTTATTGATGTGTTTATTGGTATATTTAAAATAAATGTTGTTAATAATAATGTGTTTATTGGTATATTTAAAATAAATGTTGTTGTTAATAATAATAATAATAACACTGACTTTATTTTACAGTGCAACAGGATTATTGTAATAGTAACTGTTATAATTTAGTAAAATATATACAATTTTTATTAAATACTTTTTATTTTACAGTATGATTGGATTACTGCAATCATAACATTTCTTTATTGTTATAATAAAACAGTAAAATAAATTACTTTGGTTATTACTATTATTATTATTATTATTATTATTATTATTATTATTATTATTATTATTTAGTGTCATTTTATTTTACAGTGCAATATGATTAATGCAATCGTTTTTAATAATTAAATAAAATTTATATTTTTAGGTATTATTATCATCATTTAAATTATAACAAATATAAGAAGCATAGAAATATGTTATGATTGTAATAGACATTAACAAACATATCAAATATATAATATATTATAAATGTATTATTTAAATTAACTATTATTATTGCAATAATATTTTTGCAATATTTATTCAATAAAAAATAAAAAATCATCCAAAATATAATTTTTATTTTATTATTATAAGATTATTTATTATAAATTGAATTAAAATAATGACTTTTTATTTTACAGCAATTGTACCAATTGAATGGATTTACTGACATTTAAATAATAATAAATCATTATTGTTGTTGCTGTTGTTGTTAAATGTCAAATAGTTTTTATTGATTTGTTTATTGGTATATTTAAAATAAAGAAAAAAATATTTTGTTACTACTACTACTACTATTAACAATAATAATAATAATAATAATAATAATAATAATAATAATAATAAACAACACCAATAAAATATATAATTTTAGTTTAGTTGTAAATTATATCATTTAAACTCAATTAAAAAATTACTATTGTAATAATCATATTGTACTGTAAATAAAAGGTCAGTACATAATAATAATTTATTTTACAGTACAACAGGAATATTGTAATAGTAACTGTGTTAATTTAAATAAATAATTCATATTTGTATTTTGGTTATTAAATTCTCAATTTTTATTTCATAATGTGATAGGATTACTGCAATCATAATATTTATTTATGCTTATTATAAAACAACAGGAGAAACCATTCTTATTATTATTATACACTAACATTTTATTTTACAGAGCAATATGATAACTGCAATAGTATTTAATAATAAAATAAAATTAATAATTTGGCTATTATTACAACTTAAATTATAACAAATACAAGACATGTTATCAATAATATTCAATAATAATAATGACAAAATGCTAATAATATAATATATTAACTATATTTTATTTTTTAAATTACAACAATTAAATAAATTAAATAAATAATACATTTTAAAAAATAAATATCATTGCAATAATATTACAATGTTTAATATATCTTATCATAAATATTTATTATAAATAATTATAAGAAAACATATTAATTCTATTTTATAATTAAAAGTTAAAATATGTTGTAATTGCAATATTTACATCAATATCAATTATCATTATTATTATTATAATTGTACATAATATTATCAGTTATTATTGTTATTATTATTTATTTATTTATTTTTTTTTTGGTAATTGTTATAACATTAAGGAAATAAAATGCTATAATATGAAAATACTAAATATTAAATATGTTGGTTATTTTTAATGTATTATTATTACTACTACTATTTATTGCAATTTATATTAATAAACAAAATATTATTTTTACTTTATTGTAAATATACAGATTATACAAATAAATAAAAACTCTTACTATTACTGTAATCATATTGCACTGTAAAATAAAATAATAATATCAATAATAAAAGATATAATATTTAATATATTTATCTTAATTATAACAAATAAGCAAAAACTAAAAATTGCAATAATCCAACAGTAGTTAAAATATAAAGGGAGTGTTTAATAATAATAATAATAATAATAATAATAATGTTAATAATAAAAAAGAGCTTTGCATTATTATTAAGAAAATGTTAACAAAAATCCATTTAAAAAAAAATGATTGTTGTAAAGTAAAATATTTAGTATTTTAATCCTATAATAATAATAATAATAATAATAATAATTATTATTATTATTATTATTATTATTCTCAATAATGATTGAGTTTTTACTCAGTTTTACTGAATTTTACAAGATTATTACAATATATTTATATTACACTATTGTTATTGCAATTACATTTTATTATCTTATAATTGTATTAATTCATATTTTGGCTTTTACTGAATAAAAAAAAATAATTTTATTGCTTTTTTATTAAATAAATATTGCAATAATGTTTTATATTTTGAATAAAAAAATATAATGGATATATTATATTATTGATATTTGTGCTGTTACGATTATTGCAGTCGTAATATAAATTTCTTGTATTTCTTACAATACTTGTTAGTATTTACATTGTAATATCCAAAATAATATTATTTTATTATTTATTATTATTAATGACATTAATAATATTATTAAATACATTATTTTATTATATGCATACATACTGTTTATTTAAGAGTACAATAGTATTATAATCATAATCACCTTATTTTTATTGATTTGTTATAATTTTAATAAATTTAAATTCATATTTTGTTTGCTATTATTATTTATTTATAATTTAAATAATGTAAATTACTAAAAATTGCTGATACAAATATTATATAATTCAATGTACAAATAAAAAAAAAAAAGATTTTTGTAAATATACTGTGATTAAAACACATGGACTTTCAACATTCCTGACAAAATGCCAATAAAAAAGATTGGAAATATAATAATATTTATAATAAACTTCATATTTATTTATTTCCCCCCAAAAAAACTTTAATTAACTTTAAAACTCTGAAAATATTTTAAAATATATTCAGACAGCTTTTTTTTTTATTTAAGGAGATCCCATAATTGAATACAGCTTTACTGTAGTTACAATAATATATTTTATGAAATGCTGTGATTAAAGTCATATTTTATAATGTCAGAAGTTCATTTCAGTCTTGTGAGGAATCGATTATATTCATGATACAAACATTAATTAAAATCTGATCTCAACTTGATTTATTATTGTTTTATTTCTGCACAAAAACAAGAGAAATAAATGACATGATCTTCATCAAGATTGTGACATTTTGACATTTTTAACACTAATAAAATGAATGAGCGATGAGACACGACAATAAAAACAAATCTAGACTCACACACACTGATGTTACTGTCTATATGAGGATTTCTGACACATTTATTCTGTTATTTGAGTGACAGAAGTTGAGCTGCAGTATTAATGTCATGAAGAGACTCCAGAACATCTCACTCTTACTGATTCATCAGCAGCTCAAAGCATTATGGGTACAATCTCTCATCAGTCTATTCTCATTCATCAACACAGTTTCACTGATCCTTCATAAACAAACCTAAGCCCAGGATAGAGCAGCTGAGTGAATGTGGTCTGGACTGTGTGGATGAGACTCATTGTGTTTCTGGAGACGCTGTAGAAGGACAGAGTTCCTGCACTCACATCCACATACACTCCTACTCTATGACTGATGATGGGCTTCACAGGGAGTTCAGTCTCTATGTTATTGTGTATGAATGAGTAACTGTCAGGAGAGCAGTTCAAACTCCAAGACTGATCATTATGTCCAAACACACACTCATAACCCCGTCCCTTCCTGCTGATACTCTTATATGACACTGATATATACACACCATATTCTCCAGTCCACTCAATCTCCCAGTAACAGCGTCCACACACACTCTCTCTACACAACACCTGCCACTCATCATCAAATCTGTCTGGATGATCAGGATACGACTGATTCTCTCTCACATGTGTCACCTTTCTGTTCTCCTCAGACAGAATGAGTTGTTTGTGTGCTGTGTTTGGATCCAGTGTGAGAAAACAGGCATCTGAACACAAGAACAGACACATTTATAACACAACAACAATCACTACAGCTGTGTGTGTGTGTGTGTGTGTGTGTGTGTTTGTAGACGTACATTTCTTCAGTCCTGCTGTAATCCTGGATTCTCCTCCATGATCCACACTAGAAAACACACACACACACACACACACACATTCAGACAGTCAACAAACTGTTGCTATGCAGTTGCAATGTACTCAGGGTGGTTAAGGACTGTTGGGCTGGGCGCAGTTGCTAAGGTACTGAGGTGTTGCTAGACTCATTGCCATGCAGTTTCTAAGGTACCACGTGGTTACTAGACTGCTGTCATGCAGTCACAGTACTGGAGGTGGTTACTAGACTGTTGCTATGCAGTTGCTAAGGTACTGAGGGTGGTTGCTATGCAGTTGCTAAGGTACTTGAGGTGGTTACTACACTGTTGCTATGCAGTTGCCAGGGTGTTCTGGGTGGCTGGGCTATGCAGCTGCTAAGGTAATTGAGGGTTGCTATGCAGTTGCTATGGTACTTGCGGTGGTTACTACACTGTTGCTATGCAGTTGCCAGGGTACTTGGGTGGTTGCAGTGATGTCAACAACATGTTCTGACTGGTTGATATGCAGTTGCAAAGGCATTCAGTGTGGTTGCTAGGGTGTTACTATGTAGTGGCTAGGGTGTTCTGGCTGGTTTCTAGAGTGTTGCAATGCAGTTGCTAAGGTACTGAGGGTGGTTGCTAAGCTGTTGCTATATGGTTGGTAGGATACTTGGAGTGGTGGCTAGGCTGTTGCCATGTTGTTGTCAAGGTACACAGGGTGGTTGCTAGGTTGTTGCTGTGCAGTTGCTAGGGTACATGGGGCGGTTGCTAGAAGAGCTGTGTATCTCCATATATCTCACATTCAGTAGGGCGACCAGACGTCCCGGTTTTTGTTGTCCTGTCCCCGACTGGATCTGTCCCCAGAAATGTCCCCGTTTTACAGCACATTCAAAACAACCTGCAAATGCTCTGTAAAAGCTCGACCAATATCAGCAGCTGGTAATCGTGTGATTGTGATTATTTTTTAGCACAGAGGCGCTGTGAGCTGTTACTGATTATTTGGTCACGTCGCTACTTTGTACTTTAACCGTGAAGAACCTGGACGAGAGCAAAACGCAATTATCGTCAAAAGAGACGCTGTTATTGGTTTCAAGGCAGTAACATACTAACTTTACAGGTAAAACAAACTAGTAGTCGACTCTTGTGTTCACTGTACAACAACACACATGATAATGTTGCAGGATTGTTTTTCACACAATATTAAACATTCCTGAAACTTCTGTCGTCACAACTACAATATGAGAAAAATATACAGTCGTGGTCAGAATTGTTGGTGTCCTCAGTAAATATGATCAAAAAGGCTGTGAAAATAAATCTGCATTGTTTTGATTTTCAGTGCTTGAGCTGTTTTCTTATAGACACTTAATCATTTGTGGTGAGGCTTAACAATCTTTTGCTGCACATCAGAACTATATATTCTTTGTTTTTTGTCTCATTGTGATCAATGATTAAGGGAATTTGGTCTTTGTATTACCTCACATTTACACTCCTGGATAATTAATGTTCTTTGTCATGCTGGTGTGCTAAAAAATGAAAATATGAATGGAAATATACTTTAGAAATATTTTACTCAAGAATTTGTAAGGGTAATTGTGGCCATTGTGTATTAGAGAGAATTATTTATATCACAATGTGATTTTTTTTATTAGATATTTTAATATATTATATTATTTAATTAAAGATCAAATGGATAAACAATGCAGATTTATTTTTACAGCCTTTTTTGATCATATTTAACAAGGGTACCAACAATTCTGACCACGACTGTATATATAAAATAAAATAAATCAATTACACTTCCACAGTTAGATTTGTAGAAAGCACATACTTTGTCAAAATGAGCCTAACATGCAAAATAATAAGCCTGAAAAGGGATAGAAAAGATTTTAAGCACACATAAAATTTGTAAAGTTGTAATTACTGTACTCACAGTTTGTGAAAATGTTAAATGCAGTTAGAAAATATCAAACATTTGTTAAATACAGTTTTATGTTCTCATATTTATTGTTTTATTTTAATGTGTTTTTGTAAAGCCATAATTGTGTTATAATATTGTTTGATATGTTTGTTATTTGCAGTAGTTGCTAATATTTTTCATAGTGTGATTTTTGGTGAATTATATTAAAAACTAGGGTAAGTCTGATTCTCAAACATCACTGTAATTATTAACTAATGTATGGAGGCCACAACAATTAACAAACAAAATCATATAGACTACAAAAATATATTGTGTCCATTTTTTAAATTATAGATAATCACAAATTAGATTTCAGTGATATTTTTCCCACTGAACTAGGAAATGTTCCCGGTTTTCATTTCAAAATTCTGGTCACCTTAACATTCAGTCACACACTCAAATCACACACACACACACACACATGTTGGGTTTACATGTTTTATGGGGACATTCCATAGGCGTAATGGTTTTTATACTGTACAAACCGTATTTTCTATCACCCTACACCTACCCTACACCTAAACCTAGCCCTCACAGGAGACTGTACACACTTTTACTTTCTCAAAAAAACTCATTGTGCATGATTTATAAGCCTGTTTCCTCATGGGGACATCACAAATGTCCCCACAAGGTCAAAATTTACTGGTATTACTATCCTTGTGGGGACATTTGGTCCCCATAACGTGATGAATACCAGGTGCACACACACACACACACACACACACACACACACACACACACATTCAGTAACAAAGAAACTTCAGTGCTGCCCCCAATTTTATCAATAAAATAGCTTCGCCGCTGAAGAGCTACATTATCTTTCTCATCAAGGAGTTTGTAATATCATTTTTTTAGAAGTTATATAAAGCCACAGCTGCACTGTTAAAAGAGAAACGTGGCAAAAACTGCGGTAACTCATACATACACAGTCTCTCTCTCTCTCTCATAAATGAACACAATGAATGACACTTTTCTGAGAATAAAGTATGAAGTAGAGATCACTAAACTGCAAGTTTACCAGTGTTTTCTGAAGGCCAGCACTTTGCCACAAGGTTGCCAGGTTGACAAAAATAAGTAACACACTTATCAGATATTTCAGTATTGCACACGACTGAAGCTCTGTTTCAGCGATTACGTCTCTTTATATCAGGCAACCTCAGTTGTGTTCCTCTGTGGTCAGATTAAACCTTGTTGTAGCCTTTATATTACACTTCATTCATTATTTTTTAGTAACCTTGCACTTTTCCACTAAACCCTGTTCTTTTAAACTGCTGCACATTGATTTGATACAGAATTGATACAGAAACAGCTGTATTTTATTCTAAGGACCAATTCTCACTATTAACTGGTTGCTTATTATTATGCATATAACACAGGCTGTTTATTAGTATTTCTAAAGCACATATTAATGTCTTATTCTGTATGACTATATATTTTTGATCACTTAATCCACTTCATACTTAATAACAGTTGGAGTTTGACTAATCTTGTCTCATTTGAACATCCTGTCAATGTAAGGTTACGTTTACATGACAACAATGTAGTCAAAAACTGAAAAGTTTTTCACTTGTGTTTTTAAAAATGTTTTACATACTCTATACATGACAATGTTTTCCAAACAATTCGTGTTTACACATATCCAAACTGCCAAAAATGCTGTATTAAGTATGCCAGGCCAGTACCCAGGTAGCCAGTGGAGTCAGGTCAGTTGTGGCTGTGGCACTGTGTGCTGGTCAGAAGTGAGCCAGCTTTGGCCCAGTAATGGTTGCCAGATTTGGCTAGGCTTGTGATCAGTGGATCTGGCCTGATTATGGTTGAGAAACGGCACATTTAGCCACATTCAGCCCTACTATGAGCCATATGTGTCAGTCCCAAAAAATTTAATAAATTCAGGTTTTACTGCTTGTGTGAATATTTGCTCCCCAGAATGCCTAAACCTGCACACACTACTATTTTAAGTAATAGCTTATTTGTTTTTTCTTTCTTTTTTTCAGATTGTTGTGTAAGTAAGTGATCAATCTAGCAGTCATTCTGTGTCTTTGATCTGAACTGTTCAACACACTGATTAGTCAATAACCATTGATTAAAAATCTGTACATTTCAATGTGTACAGATATATGTATTATCTGACTCATAATCAGTGATGCTTTTTCTTTTTCTCCCCTTTGTTTTTGTGTCAGTATCTGCTGCATCATGAAGACTCCACAGCACTGAGCGTCTTTGGCTTTGTGAGTTTATTTTTTCAGCTGATTGTCAAACATATTCTCAATATTTGTATTTAGGTTCATTAAATATATGCCATGTAGCAGTTTTTATTTATGTATTTATTAGTGTTTAGTGAAATTTAATTATTTAATTACACAACATATTATGTGAATAGTATAAAAATGTGCCTTCCTGCTGTACTACTTTTAATCTTTCTGTGACTGTTTTTTCTTTTTTTTTCCTTCAGATTTGTCAAGATTATCTGAAGAGAGTGCATCTGTGCCATGTAAGTAATTGAATGTTATATTTTGCTATAGAGTAGATGTGTAAATATATGGTTTCTTTTAGGAAATTGAAATCAGATGGGCCACAATATGTTAAGAATAATGTTGTTGTACTGATTGAGTCAGGGTGTTGTGAGTGGTCAAGTAGGGCCAAAATTAATATGATTCATTTTACTGACATTTTACATATTACATTTTGAATACCCTATTACTCAAAAAGCTGTAAACTGTACCATTTCACAGGCAGTGATATTCGCCAAAGAGAGCAGTGACCATGCAGGGTGCCCAAACTTTTAAAGGTCTTTAAATCTACAACATAATTGTCACACAGTCACCTGTCTCACCAGCCACAGTCACCCGTTCCCAACCACCAGCCTTCTAATTGGACTCAAATGATACCACTTACCTGCACCCATATAAGCACATGCACTCCACTCAGTCAGTGACTGGTCTCAAGGTCTGAACTTTGGGAATCCTACCTGTTTCTACTTACCTTCCTGGACGGATCGATACAAGGATTACCGGAAACAAACTTTGAAGGATTATTTTGAGAGAGATAAGACTTTGAATCTTTACTGCTATTTGCTTCCACCTTATGAATCATCACCACCCTATTGTTTGTTTATGTTGGAAGTGTTTTTGAGTTTCTTCAATAAATATTGTGATCAGTAATACCAAGTCTTTGCCTCTCTCAACCGTGACAATAATAAAGTCTGTAAAAAGTATTTTCTGAAATACTTGTTTAACCACATAAAGTGATATTCTTCTTCTTTGTATACCTATGTTCATCTTTTTTCTATACGTGGTCTTTATGCTAAGCTTCATGTTTAAATAGGCAACATTGTGCCACATATACCAGCCTGACATTTTTTCCACCTTGCCATCTGTTTATAAACTTCTTGGTTTCTGCATCCAGCACACTGCAGCATTTGCAGAGAAAAAAAAGAGAAAAAAAAAAAATATATATATATATATATATATATATATATATACTGCAGTGTTTGGATACAGAAACTGACAAGTTTATAAACAGATGACACGGTGGAAGAAGAAAGCAGGAACTACAACAAAGAATTTCTTCCTAAAGTTTGCTCCAAATGTTGTTAACGTTTACCATTGACATCACTGAGATCTGACTAACCATGTGTCAATATGTATCTCTCTCTTTCATTTATTCTGTCCCTCTTTTAGGATAAACTTGAGGTCCTGAGAGTTATTAAGAGTTTCTGTAGTGTTTATTTGTATTTGTTGATGTCACTTTTTACAATGGTAAATTCAAATAAATTCTCATTTCTTATATTTATATGGTGTCATTCTTACTGTGTGTGTGTGATATTTGTTGTTCATATTAATTAAATAAATATAGGCCTGTATTTCATATATATTTCAATCTGGAATCCAGACTGAGGCCAGTTCCAGCTAATTGTATAATCTATACTGGTGTGACTGTGGCCCGATGCCGGCAGTGTCGGCTCAGTTTCGGCACATCAGTCATTCATTCCCGTGATTAACAAGAGTCCGGCAACTGCAACTGGCCCAAGTTATTTATTCTGGCCTGCTGGATTTGGGCCGTTATTGGGCCAGATCATTTTGGCTACCTGGGTAGTTAGTGCTGTCAACTATGCACACGCATGACGTCACCGTCACTAAAGATTCCCATATTCTGGATTCCAGAAGTAGTCAACCTAGTTACCAAGTCAACCTAATTACGATTTTGACTTTCAATGATTTTGAAAAGATTATCGAGATAAAACAACATGTTAAACATGCTTTAAAACACACCAGCAATGCTAACACGTTAAAGGTGAGCCATTATGCCCCATTTTACAAAATGTAATATAAGGCCACGTTCACACAGCAGCAGAATACAGTTGTCAGTCCTGTATTTGAACCCTTTATACTGTTATATTCACACACAGTACAGTTATTAATGGGTGAGACAATTTACATATTCTATAACCAAACTCACACCCATACATTTACAGGACTCACAAATCACATTGTCAGAACACACGCGCTGTGTGAACAGAACAGGACTGAACAACTGTCTCGTCATTCAGTGTGATAGAGAGGCTCTGCTGCACAAACTCAGAAACTGAGTGACTGAGAAATGAGCTGTATGTCATCTGAAAGTTTATATCCCGTCTCCACCGGAGCCGCTCGTCTGCTCCTCTCTACACCCACGTTTAAAACCTGCTATCGGATAACGTAGGTTTGATGGATGAACGCATGGCTCGTGTCTCTTGTCGTGTCAGAAAGTGATTGGACTTTCAATTTTATGGACGTCGCCATCTTGAGTATTACTTTGGTTACTGATAAGTAATACAGGCTTGATTCCCGTTGCACGCTCATACAGACAGTATTCCAGACGCTACTGTTAGCTGCTGTGTGAACGGGACATTTCAAGACTCACTCCTGAAAGTTAATGTGGTTGTCAATCCCAAAACTGACAGTGTGAACGTAGCCTGAGTCTCAGGTGTCCCCAGAATGCGTCTGTGAAGTTTCAGCTCAAAATACCCCACAGATAATTTATTATATCATAGTGGAAGCAGAAACAGTTTTCATGCATGTTTCTTTAAATGCTAATTAGCTGCTGCTCCCCACCCCGTTTCCCAAAGAGAGCTGTGCCTTTACAGCTCATATCTCAGATCTCTTCCAAATGAAAATGTTTGGTTTTGATTATCATGTACATCACACTAAAATCATGTGTTTTATAGGCATTTCAGTTTAAACTTTTGATATATGGTTTTCTGAGCGCACACATCCACAGCACACGGACAGAAAGCGTCTGTCACACGGCATGTGAGAACTAAACTAAGCTCTCTTTAATGTCTTATTGCTTAAACTGTCAAAGACACAAGTTTATGTTAATACATGAGTTAAAAACAGAGCTTGACATTAACTTTTTTGCTCACCAGCTACTGTGGCTAGTGGTTTTCCACAATTAGCTTTTTCATTGGCCACACTTTTTTTTTTTTGTTGGGAAATTGTTTTATATGACTGAAGTTACTGCACTGAAATGTATTTAAATTGATTTCCAGATGTCTTATTTTCAAAGTCTTCTCAATGTCTCAATGCATTTACACATTTAATGAAGCTAAAATGTAGCATGAAAGCATTTACATTGTAAAATTGCCACAGTATAAATAATGTTATGATCTTGGTGTTTAAAATCATTTTTTTATATATATATATATAAAAATATGAAATGTTGGGAAAAAATACAAAGATAAGCTACTTTTAAATATGAAAGTAAACCACCAATAGGTGGCAGCAAGTGACTGTTTTAATGAATGAGTCACTGAGTCATGCCTTCAAACACAGGATGATTCATTCAAGAATGAAGCAAGTGCCCGTCTTCATGAACGGATCACTGAATCATTGACTCAAATTATCAGTGGTTGATGAAGTACACAAGTCAAGTACTTGAGCAAAATTACAGATACGTATAATAAAATATTACTCCAGTAAAAGTAAAAGTGCTCCTCTTTCAATTTTACTCAAGTGAAAGTACAAAAGTACCCGATTTTTTATGTACTTAAGTAAAAAAGTACTGATATATTTATTTTGCAATTTTATATAGGCTAATTGAATTTTATAATAACAGATATTTTTATAATCCTACTGCTAAAAATACATGGGATTTTCCCAAAATAACCACTATATGGAGTAAAAATACATTTTTGTTGTTGATATGGACTATGTTGATGAGAGTGATGTAGTAATATTCAATGTGAAGCTTACACTGCAATGTACCTGTGAGAAAACAGATTTGACCATCTAATTTTCACCAATAAGAAAAAAAAAAAGTGTTTTAAAGCTTCTTGTTTTGCATAACGTCACAGTTATATATGACATGAGAATAAGGCCTGAAGTTGGCAAGAACATTTTAAGGACATTCTTGTGCATGATTTTTTTCCTTTCAAACATTGTCTGTGTAAAAACACCCCTGGTCAAATGCCCCTGGAGGGCATCACTTCCCACTTTAATAATTACTGTAGTTACCATGTTCTGAACATCACATCCTTTCTTTTTCCCCTCGGATGTATCTAGGTTGTTGAATAAAAATATTTGGACTTTATATCTAAAAATTACCTCAACCTAGCACCAGCTAGCTTGTTAGCTAGACAGTTAGCATCAGCTAACAACATTTACTTATTTTCAGTATGGTTATAAATAAACATTCATATCTGTCTATTCTAGTTGATCCAAACAATATAAAAATTTATACTGTTGCTAAATAATTTAAAACAGACGTTACGTAGGGTTACATGCGCACGCACACGATCTCCGATTCTTACTTGTGAATTCAGTTGACTGGAGACTCGCTCTAAACAGATAATTTGAATCAATGGGTTGTCGACTCGAGAACAGCTGCAATCGGATCATTCTAATTCGTGAATGATTCGTTTGGTGCGACTGGCAAATCATTTTAACAGGTTCATTGAAAAGAATCTATTTGTTCATGAATCAGACACCGCTTCTGCGTCTCAGAGCACGTAGCAAAGGAGTAACGATATGTTTTATAAAATGTAGTGAAGTAAAAAGTACAATCTTACGCTTTGGAATGTAGTGACGTAAAAGTGAAAGTTACTCAAAAATACTCCAGTAAAGTACAGATACTTGAAAAATGTACTTAAGTACATTAACAAAGTACAACTACTTTGTTACTGCCCACCACTGCAAATGATTCATTCAGAAACAGCGAATCATTCAGTAACGAAACACTGCCTTATGTTGCTCAGCGTTACGTCTGCTGTGATCTTTGTTTTTAACCATTTTCGTTATCCAAAATCAGTGTCACATTTACAAGTGTGGTTTTCAAGGAAAACTGCAGTCTCTTGGTCGTGACACGTTGTATAACTAAAAGTAAAACTAGATTTTTACAGCAGTATGTTTCTTGTGCAGCTGTGTTTACTTGTATTGATTGTATAGACAGGCTGTGAGATCCTCAACTGGTGTGACCTTATTACTGTCAGTACATTATACATTATCAATTGCCGTTTACAACAAAGGTATTAAGCTCTGTGCAGCTGTATTTACAGTTCAGACTTGGTGACTATGAAGATGATCAGACAAGAAGTTTTAACTTTTTTTTTTTTTGTATTTTAGGGAGGCCAGTTAGGGAGTTAAAATATAGTTTTTTTGTTAATTTGTTTTGTCTGAACAGTTTATTTTAGATTTTACTCCTCAGACTAGTGATTTTTTTTAGATTGTTGCATCCTCTAGAAACTCCTAGACTCATATAGATATACAAAGACACTGAAAAGTTAAACAATAGAACCCAAAAAACTGCACCTGCTTGACATACCTGAGTTTGTCCAGTTTGCAGTTTGGATCCTTATGTTTTTCAGAAAGCAGCTTGACTCCTGAATCTCCTGGGTGATTGTAGCTCAGATCCAGCTCTCTCAGGTGTGAGAGGTTTGAACTTAGAGCTGAAGACACATAATCACAGCCTTTCTCTGTCACCATACAGCCAGACAACCTACAAAAAACATACAACAACAGTCCACATCACATTGGTGTTTGTTGTTCCTTTTTATATTGAACTGATTATTCCATAAAAACAGCTGGTCAAAAAAAGATCATGTTGTGCTCATTTAGCATTATCAGGAAGAAACAAATATTCCCCCAAAACACTGAACATTATGTAGCCAGATTCAAGGTTTGTCAGGCTTGCTAACATCTTGGTGCCAGATATCACAGCACACCTTCAGGGGTCTAGTGGAGTCCATGCCTCGATGGGTCAGGGCTATTTTGGCAACAAAAGGCGGACCAACACAATATTAGGAAGGTGGTCATAATGTTATGCCTGATCAGTGTATACATGCATATACGTGTGTGTGTGTGTGTGTTTGTTTGTTTGCTATCATACATGAATTCCACTAAATTGATCCTGCCTTTCATTTACATCTGAAAGAGATTTTCATCTGCATTACTTTTTTTATCTACACTACACACATGCTGTGCTGTACATCATAGAGGAAAGAAAAATGTGAGAAGGCTGAATCCATGCTTGACAAGCTCCTCTCATCATCTCCATAGGTCTCTTCCTTTGTGACTGGTGATGTTGTTCTGGACCATCATATCAATAATGCTCTTGTTCTATTCAAAATAATCTTGATTGTCCACCTGAATGTTCTCAAACTTCAATTATGAATAATGTTTGGACATTTACATGTAAAGAAGTTGTCCGAGGAAGACTACAAACCTGCACTATCAAAAATCTAAGCACAATATTTCTAAATAATTGTATTGACAAACTCTTTTAAAGACTTATCTGAAGACTTTAGATCTGTTCCATAGCTTCTAGCTTTTCTTACGTAGTCTATTAGGGTAACTCTGATTTCATTTGAAATTTGTCTTTATCTTCTACCT
>VONZ01001939.1:0-82491 GCA_012976165.1 Labeo catla
TCTCATGGTTTATGTACAATTTGTCCTGATTCTTGATAGAAATACAAAGAATTTTTAATTCCCAAACATTAAATGTTTGTGTATTTTTGGTATTATTAACTGAAATTATTGGTATTTGACCTGCTGTATGGACAATAAGTGAAGTGGACAGAAACACTTAACACAACTTTCAGATGTTTAGATCACACAACAACTTACTTTGCAAGTCTCCATTACACAAAAATATACAGTATAGAATATAGGCAGATCAACTATACAAAAATATATGAATATACACAAAAAATATACCAACATATATTGTGTAACAAACAAGGTAACAGTCAGTGATGGTCAGTTAAGAGATTTTAGCAGAGGTGTTTGTGTTTCACATCACAGAAGACAATGTTAGCATCTGTTCATTTTAATTGTGGTTCATTTTGAGATTTTTGCACAATTTTTGTCTTCCAGGTTTAAAATCTACATCGTGTTGACGTCACAGTTTGTGACACAGTTGTGATCGTCATAGTTTGTGACGTGGTAAAGGACTATAGTACTTCAATGACACGTCGGTGTCTCATAATTATTCATGAGACTGTGTGTTCTTATCCAATCAGAAGACACTTTGCTAAATTATTCACAACAGCATGTGTGACAGACGCTTCAGACTGTGAGATTGTGTACATTAAAGTCAAGTCAAAGTCAAAGTCAAGTTTATTTATATAGCACCTTAAAAGCAACGAGTGCTGACCAAGGTGCTGCACAACCAAAAATCAACTAACAGCATTAAAACAAATGGAAAATAAAATCATTGAAAATTAAATAAATAATGCAAACATCACAAGACAACAAAGATACAACGTAATATGTTCAAATTAAACAAAAGCCTGAGAAAAAAAAATGTTTTAAGAGACAATTTAAAAGAAGATAATGTAGGGGATGATCTGATAGAAAAGGGCAAAGAATTCCAGAGCATAGGACCATGAACCGAAAAAGCCCTGTTCCCTTTAGATTTTAACCGAGATTTTGGGACAGTCAATAACAACTGGGAGGATGATCTAAGCGTTCTCAAAGGGGAATAGCAATGAAGGAGATCTGAAATGTACGTAGGGGCAAGACCATGAAGTGCTTTAAAAACAAAAACTAAAACTTTAAAATCAATTCTAAACTTAACAGGTAACCAGTGGAGTGAAGCTAACACAGGGGTGATGTGCTCCCTCTTTTTTACCCGTCAGAAAACGAGCAGCAGCATTCTGTACTAACTGTAGCCGCGATAATGAAAACTGGTTAATTCCAGCATAAAGAGCATTGCAATAGTCCAACCTACTTGAAATGAAAGCGTGAATAACAACTTCTAAGTCTTTAAGACTAAGAAAACTTTTGAGCTTGCGAAGCCCCTTAAGCTGCATGAAACTGGCTCTAACTACAGAGTTTATTTGTTTGTCAAATTTGAGTTCTGTATCAAAAATGACTCCCAGATTTTTAACTTTATCACATAAGTTTTCTTCAAAGGGGCACAGTGAAAGTCTCAAATTATGTAACTGATGAGAAGGGCCAAACAAGATAACTTCAGTCTTTTTTTGATTCAACTGTAGGAAATTAATTGCCATCCAATTCTTGATGTCCTCTAAGCAAGCCAATAAGGAGGACAGTGAATCAGAACCTGATTTTAGAGGAAAATAAAGCTGAGTATCATCAGCATAAATGTGGTATGAAACTTGATGAGACTCAAATATATGACGAAGCGGGAGCAAATACAGGGAGAATAAAATTGGACCTAGGATAGAACCCTGAGGTACCCCACAAGTGATGGGAGCTGAGTTAGATGAAAATTCACCAATTTCCACCGAAAAACTCCTATTTGTGAGATACGATACAAACCAGTCTAATGCAGTACCACAAATGCCAACCTCAGAATGTAATCTTTTTAACAAAATATGGTGATCTACTGTATCGAAAGCCGCACTCAGGTCCAGTAGTAGAAGAATAGCGCAGTTACCAGAGTCTGTAAGTAACAAGAGATCATTTACTACTCTTAAAAGAGCAGACTCTGTACTATGTTTTGATCTAAAACCAGACTGAAAGGGATCCAAAATATTATTTGAAATTAGGTAAGAGGAAATCTGGTTTAATACAACCTTTTCCAAAACTTTGTGCAGAAAAGGCAGTTTTGAAATTGGCCTATAATTATTTAAATCAGTGGGATCAAGATTTGTTTTTTTGAGCAAAGGCTGGACCACGGCATGTTTAAGGCAAGAAGGAACAGTGCCTGTCTGTACAGAGCTATTAATAATAGAAAGTAAGCTGGGCAAAACAGCTGGCAAGACATCCTTCAGCAGCTTTGTAGGAATAACATCACGAGAGCAAGTAGTTGATTTCATATTTAAAATAGTGTCTGTCAACTCAGAAAGTGAAATGGCTTGAAAGTTTGGAAACACAGAGGAGCTAGTATTTTCATAGTGAGGCTTCTGGGGTACATTACAAGAGATCTGCACCCTAATAGAAGCAATCTTATTAATGAAGAAGTTGCAAAACTTCTCACATAACTCTAAGCTAGGATCTAGGCCTGTTGAACTAGAGGGGTTTAACACAGAGTTTAATGTAGAAAACAAAACCTTTGGACAATGAGAATTTTTTGAAATTACATCAGAAAGGTACTTTGCCCGTTCTAGAGAAACGGCTTCCTGAAAAGTAGACAAGGTGCTCTGCAGTAATTGATATGAAATTTGCAATTTATCCTTTTTCCATCTTCTTTCTGCCCTTCTGCAATCTTTTCTTAACGCTTTAATGCTGTTATTAAACCATGGCTGCTTTTTTGATTTTGTCTTTTTGGGTCTGAGAGGAGCAACTACATTTAAGATATCTAAGCAAGAGGAGTTAAAACTGTTAACCAACTTATCAGCATTTGTATCCTGTGCTGTCAGGGCACTACTGCAAGAAGGCAACGCTGCAAAAGCTTCAATAAACTGCGAGGCAGTAAAGGAATTAATAGATCGAGAGAGGTAGGTAGAAGACTGGTTTTCAAGGCTAGAAAAAGCAATCACACTGTCAAACAAAACCGGCCAGTGGTCAGACAATCCAGTTTCACTAACAATTACGTTATTAACAGAGAAACCTGATGATAATACAAGATCAAGAGTATGACCCAGCTTGTGAGTGGGACCTGAGACATGTTGAAAAAGATTAAAAGAGTCCAAAAGTTGTACAAAATCTCTTGAAATAGGTCTTGAAGGACAGCACAGATGTATGTTAAAATCACCAAGAATCAAGAGATTATCGGCACATGAGACCACATCTGATAAGAAATCTGAAAACTCCTTTATAAAAACATTGTTTGCTTTTGGAGGTCTGTATATCAAAACACAAAGCAGAGGAGTAGAAAGTCAAAACCTCAAAGCTAGAATAAGCCTCAACAGGCAGAGGTTTGCATTTAAAGGTATCCTTAAAAATAACAGCAACTCCTCCACCCCGGCTAGAAGTTCTTGGGCAACTAAAATAGTTTCAGTACACAGGGGAAAGTTCAGATAGAGTGCTTAGGTCATCTGCCGTAAGCCAGGTTTCAGTAATGAATAAAAAGTCCAAGTTGTTGGTTAAAAAGAAGTCATTCAATAAAAATGTTTTGTTCAATATTGATCTTGCATTTATCAAGGCCATTTTAATCTCAAGCTGATTAGGCTCTTGCAATAAGAAGTCATGCTGGGACGCCTCTGATAGCGAGCACAGGAGATTCAAGTTCGCCCTGCGCGGAGATAAACAACGTCGTCGCGAACGCCGCTCATAAGACAAAATTACAGGAATATTGTCAGGTATTACAGTCATAGTCGGCTGTGTTCGCTGTGTAGAACGAACGCCGCGGTGAATATATCGTGGTCGACGAAGAACCCCCAAATCAGAGCATCGTAGATAAATGTCTGATGGCAGCATAACTGACCGATCATTCAGTCGAATTAGTTCAGAGGACGTGTATATAAACGCCATAGTCGCAGTTGTCATAAGAGATGAGAAGATGCCGAATTGTCGTTCACTATTCCAAGTGATGATGATTCGAAGAACAGTCAAAAATAGACAGCAGACAGAATTCAAATTCATAGTGAAAGTCCCATGGAATAGACACTCACTTCAGGCAAATCCAGGGAGATCGTTGGAAGATCAGCAGCGAAACGTAACCTCTGGCAAAATATTAGACGATGCTCGGAAAACCGACCAGTGATCCAGAATGCAGCCCAGGTGTAGCAGGAATCCGAAAAAAATTCAGCAGCAGAAACTCCGATGATTTTCAGCACCAAGTTTCCGACACCCAGAAGGCAGTATGTTAATCTAAAGGACGTCCAAATCACCATGCCCGGTGTTGGCACCACTCCGACGGCGACAACGGAGAAAGATTCCCAGGTTAGCTTTAGCCTTCGGTTGCAGACTGCTTGAATTTCATATTGCACCGATCGAGGGGGAACTCAACCCGAAGACAAAATTCTCGGTTATCATCAAGTTAAAAACAGTTTAAAAACAAATCGTAATAAACTAAAACAATAAAATAAACAAATTAACAAACAAAACAATAAGACCGGAGAGCAGCGGCAAACAATTCGCACAGCGTTCACTCAACCGGAAGTGTGAGAACTGTGAAAACGTTCATGGATCGAAGGAGAATGTTTGTTTTTGTTTTGTAAGAGTTTGGTACAAATGTGATTCATTCAGTGAGTGTAACCTTCTAAACATAATAAGTTATAAAAGTTATTAGAAATGCAATGTCCGTCCTTGATTTCATACTCCTGTACATCTCCCAGACAGCAGAAGTGTGAAGAGGCTGTGTTGTGGATGTGTATTGTCCCTGATGATGTTGTGGGTCTCATGATGACCCTAGTGCTGTAAATATCCTGAAGTGATAGGAAGGTTACTCCACAGATGAACTGTGCACTTTTTAACAGTGTTGGTCAAGCTACTTGGAAAATGTAGTGAGCTAAGCTAACAGTTACTCTTCATTAAATGAAGCTTCTCTACACTGAAGATCCTCCTGGGCAGGGGTTCTCAACCTTTTTTACACCAGGGCCCACCTCCTTCTCCGGTCACTTTTACAAGGCCTCCCTATGCCTGACATTTCCTGTAAAGGTGTTTATTTTTAAACCTTTTTATTAACCAAAACATTTGTGTTGCCTTTTCATTCTTCTACTGGATGTTATAAAAAAAAACTCAAATTACAAACAAACTTGAAATTAAAGCTATACTTTTTAACTTAAAAGAAAACCCTCTGCTCAATTCTAGTTTTTTTTTCATACACTACCGTTCAAAGGTTTGGGGTCAGTACATTTTTATTGTTTCTTTTTTTTTTTTTTTAAGAAATTAATACTTTTATTCACCAAGGATGTATTAAGTTAATAATTAAAAGTTTATCAAAAGTTAATAATAAATAATTTACATTGTTATAAAATATTTATATTTTGAATAAACACTGTACTTTTTAAACTTGTTATTCATGAAAGAATCCTGAAAAAAAAAAAAATCACAGGTTCCAAAAAAATATTTGGCAGCACAACTGTTGATATTATCCAACACTGATCATTCTAATAATAAATCCGCATATTAGAATGATTTCTGAAGGATCATGTGACACTTAAGACTGGAGTAACAGCAGATAAAAATTCAGCTTTTCATCACAGGAATAAATTCTATTTTAAAGTATGTTAAAATAAAAAACATTATTTTATATTGTAAAAACATTTTGCAATATTACTGTTTTTTTTCTCTATATTTTTAATCAAATAAATGCAGCCTTGATGAGCATAAGAGACTTCTTTAAAGACTATTACAAGTCTTACTGACCCCAAACTTTTGAACGGTAGTGTATATAAACACAGATTTAAAGCTCCTGAATCTTTAATTCAGACATTCTTTACAACTTCAGAGTACTTTTTAGTAAGTGAACCTGCCAAACAGGACAACAGGGAGATGCCAAAAGAGCACTCACTAAACCTGTCCATTTGAACTGGACTGACATATCTACTGTTTGTATCCATTATAAAATAAAACATACAAATGAAAAATACAGCAAATACATGTTAAATCTGTTGATGGTGATGCTCATATGTGCATAAACACCACTGAGCCTCACAAGATTATTCTCTATGGGTGATCATCCATTATAAAACACTCACAGGACATTCACTGTGACAACTATGCAAATGTTTTGAAATTTCATGCAAAAATACTAGGAACCAGAGCCCCGAAAGCAAAATAAAAATATCTAAACATGAAATAAAAAACATATAAATTATTATTCGTCTATTGCACTAAAGCAACAAAAACAACTAATATAACACAAAAATGATTAACAGGCGCAAGAATAGTCAGTTTCGATTTAAAACACGTGTTTGCAGCTTGAGCAATGAAGCCGTCTGTTGATTTCTGGAACTCACTGGTCAATCAGAGGTGTTTAAGTTAGAATCCACTCACCGCTTATAAGTTTTTGTACAGTGCTGAATGTTGTGTGCTCGTGAATCCTCTCATTACAACACATGAAGTGTAGATATTTGGGAAGATTCATTGTGCATATATTCACTGTGTTATAAGAGCTGAACTGAGATGTCAGCTTTAAGGGAGCGCTGTTTGCTCACAGTCTGTCATATGCACACAGCAGCTGATGCTTGTTTTTCTGTTAAGAATAGCAGTGGTTTCTAAATGTTGATGCTTAGCCTAAATAGAAAATATTTTATCGGGAGCGTTTATGCCGAGATCTTGTGGAAATTATGAGATGCTACAGAACTATTTCATGTGCATTTCATCAATGTGGTGAAAAATGTCTACATAGGTTACTTTTATGCGGCTTTTGCGGGCAGGAGTGGGACAAAACATGGATAACGCAGATGGGAGCGGGATGAAATAACATATCTCTGCGGGAGCGGGTGAGCCCGGACAGAATCTTGTGGAAGCGGGACTAAAACATGAGTCCCGTGCAGGTCTCTAAGATGAAGTTTGTGTGCAGCGGTGGAAGTTTTGAGCCGCCGTTCAGTCTGGATTTAACAGTGTGATGAGTCTCAAGCAATCAATCACAGAACAGGAGAGGCTGTGCTTTGATCATTTTAATTTAAAACATTTATAATGAAATTAAACAATTTTGGGATAATATTTAAATTAATTTTAAGCTATCTCGCGGCCCCCCAGGAGGATCACTGAGACCCACCGGTTGTGAATCCCTGCTCCTGGGAAATGTAGCAAGCTAAGCTACAGTAACATGACAAAAACAGTACTCATCCAAACTGTTTTTAAAATGTAATTTTTATGTTTAACCAACTTTATGTCAAACCAATGCTCTCAGTATCAGTATCATGTACAGAGCTGGATTTACCTCATACTGTCACATAAACCTCCTATGACCTCCTATGATATATATATACACACACATACATATATACATGTATATATATAAACAGTGTATGTTGGTATTGTGGCTTTATTGTATACAGATATATGTATATAAATGGTAACAGTTCACAATATGATTCATTAGTCAACTAGTATAGTTAACATAAACTAAGAATAATCGATACTTCTACATCATTTATTAATCTTAATGTTAATTTTAACATTTACTAACGTATTATTAATATCAAAAGTTGTTTGTTAACATTAATGCACTGTGAATTAACATGAACTACCAATGAACGACTACATTTTCATTAATTTACAGTACATTAACAAAGTGTTACCATATAAATGTATAGACCTACAGATTTATTTACATCATTGCATGTGTTATTATATTATTAACATTTCTCCAAAATCAAGTTCAAATACCAAGTTTTTGAGCAGTGAATGTTTTTTCCATCATTACAGTCACATCAGAGGCAGTACTTACACTGAATTTATGTTTTCATGAACTTGCAGGTTATAACGCTACAGTTTTCTGTCACTCAGTGTTTTCTGTGATTTTGCCAAAATATCATATTATAAAAGATTTAGCACTTCACACAAGCTATTTGACTGTGACTCGACAACAAATGCTAGATTAAGACATTCTTCTCCCCTCCTTAAATACAAAATAAAACATTAGTCTTTATATATAGAGAGTTTCTTGAGTAAAGAAAACGCAGTATTTATTCAGTCAACAGTTCTTTATTTACCTTCAGACTGCAAACAAGCTGAGATGCTCCAAACTGAGAGGTGGGAGGAATAATGAGGTTTGACTGACACTTTGAGGAGCCAATGGAGTTACGAGGTTTAGTGGCGTCACTTACTGATCCAGGATCAGTGATCCTTAGCAGTTATTTTTCTGATTTGAGCTTGAATCTCAGAAATGCTTTGGAAAATGGAGCTTTTGTTGACACTACTGTGTTCTACCTTTTCAAGATGGCAACTCCAGATCCCAAAAACGGTGTTTTTATGTCTTTTAATGTTGTCTGTTCGTCTCAAAATAGTCTCAGTTTACCGCTAATTCATAAGGAAATCACTCCAAAATACATCTATGATCGCCAGAGCCTTTCAGAAATCAGCAATGCATACAACCACCAACTCGCACCAGCGACCACTGAGAAGCTTCAAGGCCTTTGCTTACTGCTAAAGCCGAACCCCGAGACCACGGCCTCGTCTACTGACGCTACCCACACAAAGCGGCGGCGCCGGCGGTGTGAGAGGGGACAGAAGCGCGGCAAGCACGGAGGCATACGAGCTAGGCTAAGGGCAAACCCCACCAGAATTCCCATATCATCCCATATAATAACGGACATTGCGAACGTCCTATTAGGTCTGCATTTGGTCCGCTTTGTAACGTTCGCTGTACAGAAAAACATAAAAACACCCTCAGCTGAAATTGTAAAAAAAATTTAAAAAAAAATAACAGTAATTGTGTCTGTAAATCTGGCAAAGAGAATTATTAATCTGATCTGTTCATCAGTTAATTTACTCATTACATCATAATGAGTTTTTGGTTAAATTGCAGTAATTATTTTCGTTTCTTAGAGGTACTGTGAACGTCCCCCGTGACGTCCTTTTAACGTCTAAAGAACCCTACATGAAGACGTCCAGGGGACGTTCGCAGGTGCCATTCAGGGGACGTTACACGCCAAGACAGATATTTTGAAACAATGCATTTGTTGTCTAATAGCGATCTATGTGTTTCGAGGTTTATATAATGCTTTTATATAAGGCCATTATAATAATTTTTTTTTTTTTTAATAATAAGGCATACGTTTACAGTGATTAAAATTTCAACACTACATGAACAAACAGTGATCTGCATACTGGCACTTTTGTGTCAAGTGTATTTTTGATAAACAAACATAGAAAACGAACAAAGGCCTTAAAATCATAAGAGGTAGGCTAGATCAATCAGGAAATTCTAGAAGCATTCGCGCAGATAATGAGTAGTCAGTTGATTCAGTTTTATAGAATATTGTCATATTATAATAATGAAGTCAAGGTTTAAAGCCAATACTGATTTTTGTTGATTTATATTTTTTAGGTTTCGAACATACGGGTGGAATCAGACCTGGATAACACACAGCATCTGGAACACACGACAGAAGACAGAAAAAAAAATATTTTAACAAATAAAAAAAATATTGTTAAAGTACTGTTGCTTGTGTGTTTATTTATTGGGTAGTTCAATATTGTCTGATCTGACTAATGACATGTTTACATATGTTAAAATGACCTGTAGCGAACGTTCCCTATAGGTCCTCACAATATTTCATGAACGTCCCGTAAACGTCCGTGGTACGTCCCGCGAACGCGCCCGTTTCGTCCTCCAGACGTCCCACGAACAGACTAATGACGTCTAAAGAACCCTACACAAAGACGTCCAGGGGACGTTCGCGGATGCTATTCAGGGGACGTTGTGGCGACCTTTTTTTGTTAGCTGGGCAGAATTGACAAAGCGGCTGTACAGTATTAAATAGGAAATGTACATCAACAATGCAAAAGGTCAACAATAAACACTCAATTTCAAAACACTGTTCATCGCTGGTGGAGTTTATGTTTGTGAAGTGTCGGCCGTTCACGGCCATTGTGATTGTCACGGTTTACATTCCGCCGTGTGCAAACGCTAATGACGCGCTTCGCGAGCTGTACAACGCCATCAGCGAACAACAAACAAATAACCCCGACGGCTTTTTCATCATTGCCGGTGACTTTAATCACGCGAACTTAAAGTCAGCTTTGCCAAAGTTCTACCAACATGTGAACTTTGCAACAAGGGGAAACAACACTCTGGACTTGGTTTACACAACAGAAAAAAATGCATACAAAGCTGAACCCCGACCCCACCTCGGATACTCAGAGCACATCTCTGTTATGCTAATCCCAGCATACAGACCACTTCTCAAACTTACCAAACCGGTTCAAAAACAGATCACGGTATGGCCAGATGATGCCACCTCAACACTACAGGACTGCTTTCAGTGCACAGACTGGAACATGTTCAGAGAGGCGGCCACCTACAACAACCACACAGACCTGCACGAGTACACTGAAACTGCGACTGCTTACATCAAAAAGTGCATTGATGATGTGACAGTCACCAAGACCATCACCACACGTGCAAACCAGAAGCCGTGTATGACAGCAGAGGTTCATGGGCTGCTAAAGACCAGAGATGATGCATTCAGATCAGGAGACAAAGCAGCCCTAAAAACAGCAAGAGCCAATCTGTCCCGTGGCATCAATCAAGCAAAATGCTTGTATGCTCAAAAAATACATAACCACTTTACTGACAGCAAAGACACACGACTGCACTGCCAAGTTCAGCTCCAACCACATCATCAAGTTTGCTGATGACACAACGGTGGTAGACCTCATCAGCAACAACGATGAAACACACTACAGAGAGGAAGTGGCTCAGCTGGCTGAATGGTGTGGCACTAACAACCTGTCCCTCAATGTGAGTAAGACAAAGGAGGTTGTGATGGACTTCAGGAGGAAGTCCACCCCCCACTGACCATCAACAGCTCGGCTGTGGAGAGAGTCAGCAGCACTAAATTCCTGGGGGTGCACATCACAGAGGATCTCACCTGGACCACCAACACCATGTCACTCTCCAAGAAGGCACAACAGCGCCTACACTTTCTCTGCCGGCTGAAAAGGGCAAGTCTCCCTCCACCCATCCTCACCACATTCTACAGGGGAACCATTGAGAGTGTGCTGACCAGCTGCATCACTGTCTGGTACGGGAACTGCAGTGCTGCTGACCGCAAGACCCTACAACGGACAGTGAACACAGCTGCAAAGATCATCAGTGCCCCTCTCCCCTCCCTTCTGGACATTTTCCTTGCACGATGCTCAGGTAAAGCCACCAGTATCGTGAAGGACCCCACCCATCCCTCCCATCATCTCTTCCAGCTCCTGCCATCAGGAAGACGCTACAGGAGCATCAGAGCCCGCTCTGCAAGACTGCTCAACAGCTTTTTCCCCCAGAGCCCTCAATTCCAACCACCTCACCCCCCTCTGAAACCTTATCCACAATGTAAACTGTTGAAAAACTCAAAACACAATTTTTGCAATTCTGAGTGTGCTACATACAGGTGAGTGGGCTGGACAAACCACCTGTAGAAACACTCTTTTCTCTCTATATGCACCAGACACTTTCTTATTAACACTCCACGTTACAAGGACCTAACAAGGACTTAACAAATGTTTACTTGTCATTGCACCACAAATCATATTGCACTATTTGCATCTTAACCTTTAAATACCTCTTCTACACATTATCATGCACAGTTATTATGTGAAGTACTTGTATAGTCTGTCTTAGTCTTAGGTTATGTGTATGTATAGTCAATTATTTATAGTATATGTATAGTTAGATGTATAGGTTTAAAAATTGTTTCTACGTCTAGTGTATGCATGTGCATATTTATGTTTATTTATGTAGCACCGTGGTCCTGCGAGACACGACATTTCGTTCCACTGTACGTCCACACATGTAGTGGAATGACAATAAAGCTCGACCTGACTTGACTTGACTTGATCAAAAAAAAAAAAGAACTTTGCTACTAAAAAGCTTTTTGATTCAGAAAACATTGACGCTAACACCATGCTATTGAGAAATGTAGTTAAACTAGTAGCCCAACACTGCTTTTCAATCATGTGCTGGAGAGCTTTCCTGTCCTGAACTGTGCAACTTCCACACCACTTTCACCTGTACATCTGGAAAAGTTGCTGAGGATTTCGCTTTCCATGCCAAACTTCCTCAGCCTTCTTAAGAAATACAGTCACTGCTGGGACTTCCTTACAAGCTGCTGAGTGTCATGAGACCAACACTCTTAAAAATAAAGGTGCTTCATGATGCCAAAGAAAAGAACCTTTTTTGTCTAAATGGTTCCATAAAGAACCTTTAACATCTGAAGAATCTTTCTGGTTTGTTTAGTTGGTGACACTTAATTTCCAGTGATATCGTCGACTTGCACAGATACTATTTGAACTGAACTGAGCTGGATGTCCTTTTGCATTATTGACACTATTTTCCTATTTAATACTGTAAAGCTGCTTTGACACAATCTGTATTGTTAAAAGCGCTATAGAAATAAAGGTGACTTGACTGTTTCACAAGAGGTTCTTTGTGGCGAAAGAAGGTTCTTCAGATTATGAAAAGGTAAGAAAGAGATTGTTCTTTAAAGAAACTTTGACCCTGCAGTGTCAGTTCAAGACCACAGTAACTGGGGGAAACAGGGAACAAAACATTATGAGTTACTAATTAGCCTATAACACTTTCAGCGATGACTCATCTGAATGTCTCTGATTGGCCACTGCATTCATAAGCTCAACAGAATCGTGTGTGATTGGTTATAATTAGGGATTGATTCACTTATGAACATCTTGGTTCCGGTTCCGGTCTCGTGTTGCAGAGTGGTGTGCGTTTGTAGCTCCCTAGAGTTTTATTCTTCTGAGGAAATCTCTATTTTACTATTACTTTCTGTTGTTTAAAGTTATAAAACATAGCTTTTTTCCCCACCAGATTTCTGTTATTATCCATCAAACTAATCCGATCGCTTGCTTTTAATCTATAACCGCGAGTGCAACGCCGCGCTGTGCGTTAGCATTCCGTTTGCCGGTTAGCCTGCCATTTGCGTTCCCACTCACGTCTCTATTTACGTCTACTACCGCTTTCCTTTTTTTCCCCTCGCTCTCGTTGATCGCTCGTTTTTATTCTACAACTGTGAGTGCAGCCTGTTTGTAGCGTGTTAGCCGGTTAGCTTGCCATTCACTTTTACTTTTTCTACACAAGTTCATCAGACAACAGTGGTGAGTTGAAATCGTTCTACATCTACGGTGAGTAATGGCTTCTTCTCCTTTCCTGGTAACCTGCATCACCTGTCATATGTAGTTTATCGATCTCTGTCGGCAGTGAGGGATTCACATGTGATAAATGCAGGGAAATAGTTAGGCTGACAGAGAAGATTTCAGAACTAGAGACACGCATCCAAACTTTAATCGAGGATAGTAAGAATGTGAGGGCATTAGATACGGCTTTGGATGCGACTAGCTCAGGGAGTCCCGTACATTGTTCGGTTCCGGTAACTTCGCCTTTGCAGCAGGGCAACTGGGTGACTGTGAGACGGCATAGTCGCGGGTCAAAACACCGCTCTTCCGTTCCGATCAGAACATCAAACAGGTTCTCCCCACTCAGTGACGCACCCACTGAGAAACCTGATCAAAGTGCTCTAGTTATTGTCGATTCTATTGTACGGAACGTGAAAATAGAGACACCAGCCACCATAGTCCAATGTTTACCGGGAGCCAGAGCGCCTGACATCTTGGCAAATTTAAAAAGTGCTGGCTAATGCTAATGCTAAACGTAAATTCAGTAAGATCGTTATTCACGTCGGCACAAATGATGTTCGACTTCGCCAGTCGGAGATCACTAAAAAATAATGTTAAAGAGGTGTGTGAACTTGCAAGTATGATGTCAGACACTGTAATTTGCTCTGGCCCCCTCCCTGCGTATCGTGGTGACGAGATGCATAGCAGACTGTCATCACTAAATGGCTGGATGTCTAAGTGGTGCCCGCAGAATAGTATAGGTTTCATAGACAATTGGACAAGTTTTTGGGGCAGACCTGACCTGTTGAAAAGAGATGGTCTTCATCCCTCCAGGGATGGTGCTGCTCTTCTCTCTAGTAATATGGCATATAGTCTTAGAGTTTGCACTTGACTAACTGGGGCCGAGGTCAGGAAGCAGACAGACTGGCTAATCTGACCGTCTGCTAGCCGCCTCACGTCACCAAAATCAGTTATTTCTCAGCACATAGAGACCCTTACACCTAGATATCATGCTATAGAGACTGTGTCTGTTCCCCGAGCTAGACAATACAAAAGACGTCCAAACCAATTTAAGAGTAACAATCTAATCAACGTTCAACAAATTAAAAATGTACATAATACAGAGAAACAAATGATAAAACTTGGCCTTTTGAATATCAGGTCCCTCTCTACAAAAGCACTTTTTGTAAATGATATGATCATTGATCATAACCTAGATGTGCTATGTTTGACAGAAACCTGGCTAAAATCAGATGATTACATTATCTTAAACGAGTCTACCCCTCATGATTATTGTTATAAACATGAGCCACGTCTAAAAGGTAAAGGGGGAGGTGTTTCTACAATTTATAGCAATATTTTTAGTGTTTCACAGAGAACGGATTTCAAGTATAACTCGTTTGAAGTAATGGTGCTTCATATAACATTATCCAGAGAAACAAGTGTTAATGATAAATCCCCTATGACGTTTGTACTTGCTACTGTATACAGGCCACCAGGGCACCATACAGATTTTCTTAAAGAATTTGCTGATTTAAAACCGGGCTGGTGTTGGCTACAGATAAGGTCTTAATAGTAGGTGACTTTAACATCCATGTCGATAATAAAATCGATGCACTAGGAGCAGCATTTACAGACATTCTAAATTCTATTGGAGTTAGACAACACGTGTCAGGACCCATACTCTAGACTTAATACTGTCACATGGAATTGATGTCAATGCCGTTGAGATTCTGCAGCAAAGTGATGATATCTCTGATCATTATCTAGTCTCGTGTATTCTCCGTAAATAGTCCGACCCCGTGGTATAACAAGCACACTCGTGCCCTAAAGAGAGCAGCCCGGAAAATGGAGCGCAGCTGGAGGAAAACAAAATTAGAGGTTTTTCGTACTGCTTGGCGTGAATGTACCCTATCGTACAGAAAAGCGTTAAAATCGGCCAGATCTAATTACTTTTCGACTCTTTTAGAAGAAAACAAACATAACCCTAGGTATTTATTCAATACAGTGACTAAGTTAACAAAAAATAAAGAACCAACAGGCATTGACTATGCCCATCAGCATAGCAGTAATGACTTCATGAACTACTTTACTTCTAAGATCGATACAATTAGAGACAAAATTGTCACTATGCAGCCATCAATTACAGTGTCGCATCAGATAGTGCGCTATAGATCTCCTGGGGAACAATTCAACTCATTCTCTACTATAGGTCAGGATGAATTGTGTAAACTTGTTAAATCTTCTAAACCAACAACTTGTATGCTAGACCCTATTCCATCTAGGCTACTAAAAGACTTGCTTCCAGATCTCATAGATCCTCTGCTAAATATTATTAATTCATCACTGTCATTAGGATATGTCCCCAAAACCTTCAAGCTGGCTGCTATTAAGCCTCTAATTAAAAAAACACAACTTGACCCGAACTAATTAACTAATTACAGACCATAATTACAATTACAGATCTCGAATCTCCCATTTCTATCAAAGATATTAGAAAAGGTTGTATCCTCACAACTATCTTCCTTCCTACAGAAATATGATATCTGTGAGGATTTTCAGTCAGGTTTTAGACCGTACCATAGTACTGAGACTGCTCTTATTAGAGTTACAAATGATCTACTCTTATCATCCGATCGTGGTTGTATCTCTCTGTTAGTGCTACTGGATCTTAGTGCTGCGTTTGATACTGTTGACCACAACATTCTCTTGAATAGACTTGAGAATTATGTTGGCATTAGTGGTAGTGCATTGGCATGGTTCAAATCGTATCTATCTGACCGCCATCAATTCGTGGCAGTAAATGAAGAGGTATCATATCGATCTCAAGTGCAGTATGGAGTACTGCAAGGCTCAGTACTAGGGCCATTACTCTTTATGCTTTACATGTTACCCTTGGGTGATATCATCAGGAAATATGGTGTTAGCTTTCACTGCTATGCTGATGATACCCAGCTTTATATTTCTTTGCGGCCCGGCGAAACATACCAATTTGAAAAACTAATGGATTGTGTAGTTGAGTTAAAAAATTGGATGACAAGTAATTTCTTACTGCTAAATTCTGAAAAAACAGAGGTGTTAGTTATTGGGCCTAAAACCTCAGCGTGTAATAACCTAAAACACTGTCTAATACTTGATGGCTGTTCTGTCAATTCTTCGTCATCAGTTAGGAACCTAGGTGTGCTATTTGATGGTAATCTTTCCTTTGAAAACCACATCTCTAGTATTTGCAAAACTGCATTTTTCCATCTCAAAAATATATCTAAATTACGACCTATGCTCTCAATGTCAAATGCTGAAACATTAATTCATGCGTTTATGACCTCACGGTTAGATTATTGTAATGCTTTATTGGGTGGTTGTTCTGCTCGCTTAATAAACAAACTCCAGCTGGTCCAAAATGCAGCAGCTAGAGTTCTTACTAGAACCAAAAAGTATGATCATATTAGCCCGGTTCTGTCTACACTGCACTGGCTCCCTATTAAACATCGTATAGATTTTAAAATCTTGCTAATTACTTATAAAGCCCTGAATGGTTTAGCTCCTCAGTACCTGAGCGAGCTCTTATCACATTATAGTCCCTCACGTCCGCTGCGTTCTCAAAACTCTGGCAATTTGATAATACCGAGAATATCAAAATCAACCGCGGGCGGCAGATCTTTTTCTTATTTAGCACCCAAACTCTGGAACAATCTACCCAACACTGTTCGGGACGCAGACACACTCCGTCAGTTTAAATCTAGATTAAAAACCCATCTCTTTAACCTTGCTTACACATAACAAATCCACATTCTTATAATTCAAATCCGTTAAAGGATTATTAGGCTGCACTAATTAGGTCAACCGGAACCGGGAACACTTCCCATAACACCTGATGTACTCAGTGCATCGTCAGAAGAATGGCATCTACGCTAATATTAGTCTGTTTCTCTCTTATTCCGAGGTCACATTAAACACCAGATCCAGTCCGTATCCAGATCAGATGGTCACTGCAGTCCCCCGGATCCAGTCCGAACCCAGCCCAGACGGTGGATCAGCACCTAGAGACGACCTCTAATGCCCTGAATGTCAGAGGAGACCACATCGACTAGATGAGCCCCAGAGACGGATCCACATTAAAGACCACATCACCTAGATGGCTGTCGGCACAAGACCACGGGAACTTTGGCCAGAGGAGAACTGGCCCCCCGACTGAGCCTGGTTTCTCCCAAGGTTTTTTTCTCCATTTGTCACCGATGGAGTTTTGGTTCCTTGCCGCTGTCGCCTCTGGCTTGCTTAGTTGGGGACACTTTCTCTTAACACAATATTGAATTTTATTTTATTGTTTTTGATTAACTACCTTTACCTATAATGTGAGTGTTTAATGTTGCCTTTGGCATTGTTGATGTACTGTTTCCTATTTAATACTGTACAGCCGCCTTGTCACAATTCTGTATTGTTAAAGGCGGTATATAAATAAATAAATAAAGGTAGAAATGCATTTTAAATCTATTACTTTTTTACTAGGGGAATCATGCATGCACAAAAAAATTATTTTTCAGCGTCTGAAACACTAAACTTGTCATAATTTGGCAATATTTCTGGAGAATGCTGTTCTACATGTCATTTCAAAGGACCAATTTCAGTCAAATGAGATCTGTGTTCTAAACTGTACTAGATGATGTAATAATACTGAAATTAATAAACTTGCATCTTATTTTGAGCAATGAAGATGAGAACAGTGACTGTAGAGGTGATTAAAATGCATGAGGAAGATCAGGGTAGTGAGAAAAGAAGAGCTGAATATGAAGAAGAGTAAAACAATGATGAATGGCAGTAGGAGCAAGATGCAGTCACTATCCTTATTCCTAAGTCTGTAGAACTGACAGATTTGCTTGAACAACATGAACACACAGTGAAATTTTAAAACTTTTTCAGTATTCTGCAAGTCATAGTCCCTTTCCAGCTAATCCAACAGTGTTTTTTAAACAGTTAAGTAGCCAGGGTTAATGCCATTTTAACGAATATCAATAAATGTCAGTGAATTCTCTGAATGAAATCCAACAATGATCATGATTTTTGTTTTGTGTTCTGATGACATGTGTACTTATGATATTTTACAGTGGCAAAACTTGGGATGACACATGGGAGCCTGCCGGAGAATTCCAACATTTTTTGACTCCACTTCACAACCAGCTTTCAGAGCTAAACGTCTGAGTGTTTTGTTGTTGTTGTTTTGTTTTGCTTGATGTTCATCATTAAAGTTTTTGTACAGTGCACAGTCTTTTAGTATTTTTTTTTTTGAATTTGCCATTTTAAACACCTTTTGCATTTGTCATGAACTGCATAACAGCCAGGTAGTGTAACATGAAGACGACATGCTACAAATATGCTGTTTATGTTTCTTATTTTAAAGTCATTATTTTTAAAGATTTTTGTGCAGTGCAGTTTTAGTATAGGTAAGTTTACATGAACTGTCTGTTATGCCAAGCGTGAATAAATACCACAACATAAATCTAATAATATATTTGGTTACATATTTCCCATTTACATATTCTTTTCCATGTAGCCTAAATAGAATAAAGTTTAATAGTAAGAATGATTATTTAAATTGATATATTTCACTAAAACTGTTTGTCTTTATTTCCATGCAGTTTTATAATGAACTGCTATTCTCATGTCTTTAATATTAGGAATCTAGGTGAGAGAAGATACTGTGCTGAGCACTATATTTGTCTTTGATTAAGCATTTTAATTTAATTTTAAGATTTAAATTTAAGTTTGACATATTGATTGATACATTTTGGGATATATATAGAAATTAAACGTTTCAAAATAATTTATTATTTATTACAGTATGCAGCTGTCACAATTAGTTACCCTCTGGTTCATACCATGGAAATCAATAGGCCCTTGCTTTGGAAAAAAACATTCACTATTACTAACTAATCAATAATCTAATCTACATCAGGTTAGCCCCAAAATTTTATTTTTAATGAGAATAAATAAATATTCAACTGATCTTCTGTTATAAACCACATTCAGTTGGAAGATTTGGACAAGCTGTGACTGGACTGACATTTATGCAAAAATACAAGGTGCTTCATGTTGCAGATTGTTTCACTGTCATTATGACTTCAGTAATACTGACACCGAATAATGAGATATTGCTGGGTTGCAAGAAATTACCCATTTACCAAGATCGTAACCCTAACCCAACAGCGTAAGTACACACTTCAATGAACTACAATTTACAGCACCATATTTTCCTGTTCCATCGATATAGTGACAAAGACTTATGGGTAAAGTAGTTTAAAATATTTTAGTAATTAAATTAAGTAAATACTATATTCAATGAAGAAAGGGATATCTAATTATGTTTATTGTGCAAACTTTTATGATATATTTGAGAGCCAGGTTGACATTTGGTACTTTACTAAGAACACTTTTTTAAAACACTTATTAAAAAAAAAAAAACTTTATGTATAAAACTTTCCAGCATTATTCATTAAACATAGCATAAGTAGATGTCCTGCTGATTTCTCTTTGATATGCTAACTGGACTTAGTTACAGCCATTTGAAATGTGCATTTTCCCCCTCTACCAAGAGGCTCTACTGGTCCCCTGGAGATGGAAGGGCACAGATACGCTCTTTACCATGGACAATAAAATGTGTTGTCACATTTATGCCTGAACATTTATTTGTATTTCTGCCCCTTTCTGTATTTACAACATGCCTGTGTTAGGTTTTGATGGTACTCTGAGAACAGAATACAGAAATACAGCAAAATTTAACACATATTTTAAAGTAACATGTATAGGCAACATATTTATTACTTCTGTATATCTTTCATTCATTCTGTCTTTTTTTCTTTAGCAAAATGACAATGGATGAACTTGCATTTAGTGTTGGAAAATAATGATTCCTCCTTATCATAATGGTTTTCTTTGTCTTGCTTGTCTACAGAATGCCCCTATAATCTGCTTATTCCATGTCTCTAAACAAGTTTCAGTTGTTATACAGCACCCTACACTAGGACACAAGCACATGGCCACAGTTGTTTTTCCTCAGCCCAGGGCTGAAGACCTAAAATTTAATTTCCCCTGGAAACCATGTTTCACTCATAATTATTTAGTCTTGTAGTTGGTTGAGGTGGACCTCAATATGAGTTAATCTGCTAATTATTTTATCCATTACTCAACTGATTGTTTGGTTTGTAAGAATTATGAAACTAGTGAGAAATTACACATTACTCAAAAATATATCATTACAAATGTTGTGAACAGTTCAAACCTCAAAATGATTAAAAATACATAGTAATCAAGCAACTAAAATTTAAAAATGCAAATCTTACAATTCTCTAAGCTGGAACCATGAAATGTTTTTGCATTAAAATCATCAACAAATTAGTTGCCAAATATATATATATATATATATATATATATTTTTGCCAACTGACTACTTGTAT
Source organism: Labeo catla (assembly GCA_012976165.1). Classification (NCBI taxonomy): domain Eukaryota; kingdom Metazoa; phylum Chordata; class Actinopteri; order Cypriniformes; family Cyprinidae; genus Labeo; species Labeo catla. The sequence goes on from VONZ01001939.1 coordinate 20,670, forward strand.
TGGCTGTGTACTTATATTGTAAGTATAAACTACAGAGTAGTTTTATTTATACCAAAATGCCATATTTTATAAGGTCTTCATGTGCTGTCAAGTTCAGTAAAAAGTTTTTTTTTTTTTTCTTTGAACTGCAGCCTAGAACAACTAAAAAGTGTCATGAAAAGACACAAATCATCAAAAGAGCAAGTAGCTCAAATCTATACTTCCGTACAGTATTTAGCCTTACAATAATGCACTTAATTTCCACCACTGACTAGTTGTAGAGGCATGCATGCATGCATTTCTATGTGAAAAAAGAGACTACACTTTGGTTGTATTTATAAGGTGATGAAAAGCAGATTTTATTACACTCTTTAGATTCAGAGTTAAGGTCAAGGTCACTGTCAAGTTAAAAAAAAAAAGGGTCAGTTTTTTTTTGTTCATTACAGTTCGTCATCAGAAATTTCAAAGTCACTGTCATAGTCATCAGCTGATGATTTGTTTAAGAAGTCGGTGTTCTCTGCTCCAGACAAAACTTGCAGATAACAGTCTCTTGCTTGCACCCTCATATCTCTGATTTTACGTTGCTTTTTGTGGATGATGCTCTGCAGGCCTTTCAGACCCTCTTCACTTAGGCCACACAGCGAACCTTGAAAGAACAACAAAATAACATTAAGCCTCCATTAGAAACTTTATAAACAGTCATCCTTGTTGTGTATGTGTCTTAGGGCCTATGCCTTTGCTTATGTTTGTACCACACATTACAAATACATACTTTGCAGTGTCTCACTGGCAAACAAGCAGGACAGTTCTCTGAGGGTCTCAGCACGAGTTGAAAGATATTTCCAATGGTGGTCCATCTCTGCAACAAGAATCTTCTGCTCCTCCTGAAGTCGCCTTACTGACATGATGATGTCGAATGCCTTTCTTTTTGTCCTTAGATCGACAGAGTCTAGAATGCATGAGGAAAAACTTACATCATATGGGGTTGCAAATTGACATTTGAGGCATTGTGGGTAATGTGTATAAGTGTATAAATGTGTGTAAATGTGTAAAGGCTAGTGTACATACCACTGTGTGGCAGCTGCCATGGCCAAGCTGTCTCACCAGACAAAATGGTTTCCAAGCACAGAGTTTCTGTGTTTGGAACCATTCTGTTGTATGTCTCTACAAGTGATGTCAGAATGCCCTTCTCCTCCCTGATCTTGTGGCGGATCCTTGCACGACCTTTGTTGCCATCTGTATCTTTATAGAGACGCTGGGAACGCCTCTTGACACTTGCCACCAGCACCTCAATTCTGTTGGCCAAGGCATAATCATCATTTGTGGTTGTTGTTGTTGCTGAAAAGATATAGGTGGGACAAAATTACAATAACGGTAACAATTACAATTATTCAAGACTAAAAGTATTACTAGAAATATATAAATACTAGTAATTTCCTCACCGTCTGCCCAATCCTTTACATCATTGACCCAGTCTTCCAATTGGCTCTCTGTCACTGCCAGTTCAACTTTCATGGACTCTAGGTTTTGCAACTGGCTTTGCAGAGCTTTTGTGGTCTGCAATGGCAAGCAATTACAGATATTACAAAAACAAGAAAATGTTTTATTTTTAATGCACAGCTTCAAACACTAATAATATACATTACTAAACATCTAAACAAATTCTACTGATGTCATTACCTTCTGATATCGACGGGTCAGTGCAGTGGCCAAATTGTTGAACTTTTGCTGATTCCAGCGCATGACCATGAGAGTCAGCATGTCTGTGCGTCCTGCAAAAACAGAAAATATCATGATACCATATTCCCCCTACTTATTATCTAATGATGTAACTAGTGCAGTACTGTATGTGGTCATTTTTACCTGCTTTGGACATGTGTTTTGTGGTCACTGCAATCCTAGAGAGGAAAGCATTACACTGTTCCACCTCCTCCCCTAGTGTTAAACCTGCCCCATCCTGATATGCCCCGCTCCATTTTACCTGATTAATAATAATAACAATAATAATAATGCTGAGAAAGTTTTTACATTTATTTGCAGATGTTCAGTTTTAATAATCACATAGCAAAGTTCACCTACCTCACATTTAAAATCATGGGCTTTGGCATGGAATACTGAAAGGAAGGGCTTCATGTTAAGAAGGTGCTGGAGCTCTGGGCAGCTTTTTGCAACTCTTTGGAGGTATGGCCAATATTTGCAGGTCACATCCATACAAAAAAAAGTGATTTGCCTACTGGCCAGCTTTTCTTGCAGGTACAGGGGATATGCAAAAATTTCCCCCCTGTACATATTTAAAGCACAGAGAAGCACTCCGTGCCGACACACCGCAAGCTCCAGTCCCTCCTCATCTACCTTGCTGGCAGATCTTTGAGAGGTCTCTCTGGCTGCTGACCACTCTCCTCCACAAACACCTCTTCCACTGACCTATAATATGGAAAATGGTTGATGAAAACTCTTGAGTAGGAGATAAATGTAGTCCTGTACGTAGTCTAATCATCTGCGATTATACATGTTTAGATGTCTTGTGAATATAGTCCACAAATCTTGTCACATCTTCATCCTTAGCGATAAAGATGTCTTCAAAGATGGCCTGTTCCTCAGATCTAAAAAAAATAATAATCTGTTGTAACTGTAGTCTAATTATACTTGATGCACATTAAAGAGCTATTATTTCTTAATAATATTGATTCAACAGTGTGACATTATACACAGTTTGGAGTACCTAGCTGCATTCTTGAAACGGTAATGCTTGCGGTTTCCATCTACTGAAACTGCCAGCATATCTGGGGTGCACGCAGGACAGATAAAGTGCTCTTCCTTGCAGATTTTGTCCACCTCATATCGCACAGCCTCCCACTCAAAAAAACTTTTCTGAAAACTGTCTGTGGAGATCTTGCCAATCTATTAAAAGCAAGGAAACCAATAGCTAATAATGTACAACAAATACATTAGCATCAAACTGTTTTTTTAACCCACAATACAAAGAGATTAACAATAATGTAGGAGAAATAAATTCAAAACTCACACGACCAAAGCGGACAGTTTGCTGATCCAGCATTCTTAAAAATGCTTGGCAGGACAGTCCTGGTGCTGCCATCTTCATTTCTTCAAATGAAAAAAAGACATTTGTGGCATACATTGTGGAAAATTGAAGGGTAGCAGGCCAGTAATCACTTCGATTTAGGTCGACCACTCCAGCAGCCCAAGTGGCTTGGCATGCCTCACAGCTCAACTCAGGCATGCTTAGATCATATCGTCCTGGAAAAATCAAAAACACGTCCATTTTAATGTAAACTTTATGTTATTAATCAGGGTTTGGATTCTTTAAACAATTTTTACATTACTTTGTATACTTTTTAAACATTACTCAAAAGCCATTTGTAGATTTTACATACAGACCTGTGCTCCCCTATGGGAGTAGAGCACGTATAGATTTTTATCTTCCCTTATCTACCCTTACCATTTATTGTGATTACAGCAACAGTCTTCCCTGGGCTGACCCTCAATGACTCTGGTGAACAACCGCATATTTTGTCAGGAATCTCCACAGGTACAAGCCGCACTGTGAAACATCATGTAAATTAAGATAATTTGTATTGACTGAGTAATATAATAACATTGTAATGGTTCAATGGTAATGAAGAACACTGCTGAAAAATTATACAAGAGTTGCTCAATAAGCTGACTGACACGAAGTGTCCTCATAAATTCAATATCAAACAATACGAGACAAAAAGACATTATTTAAATAGTAAAGCTTATGAGGCCCAGCAATTCTCAGAATGATATTTATGTTGTATTGTCATAAACCAGAACTTACCACAATGGGAAAGAGCCTTATCTACAACAAAAGTCGTTGGAGGCAATGGCTGGTAGAATCCAGCCGTCATGGCATCTCGGTTATGGAGAACATGTCTGGTGTGCATGCTGACATCACATTCAGTACAGAAGAAGGGGCGTGGTCGACAGTCACAACACCGGACAGCAGCTGGATTGCTCCCACACTGCTGGCAGATGTGTGTTGCCACATTTTCTTGTGCCGCAGCAGTGTTCACCAGCCGGGGTCTCTGCCCTCCACCTCTCTGAAAAGAGACTTTGTTGTGTGCTCCAGTTTGAGGAAGCTAGGAGAGGATCTTTTGAGGTTCCACGAGGTGATGCCTCATCATCTGAGGTATCACTCAGTGAGTGCTGGAGATCTTGCAGAAAACACTCTGTTAAAATAGTAAGGAATATTTAAAAACAGCACTTATATATTAAAGTGTACTGCATGGAGTGCCTTTGGCTATAAAAAGGCCAGTAATCTGGGAAATTTTGAAAATGTAATTTACACAAAGAAGTACACACCAACAGTCTCTGGAGCAAAGGTCACCTCACAGTTAGTGTCAGGAGCATTGATGGGAGGATCAGTTTTCTGAATGTGATCAGCTGTACCAGATAAAAACAAAAAACAAAAAAACTAAAACAACATTTACAACAGTTTCAACTTGTCCCAAGGCTAGTGGCACAAATTTACCTCCCTTATTACCAGCTTGAAATGGCATAAGCTCACTGTTTAACATTTAGCTAGAAAGAAGGACAAGCATTTTCATTTTTTATTTCCCATGTGGACAGTCCAATTACTTGTCTCTGTCTATAAGGTGTCACATAGATGATGAAAGCAAATAAGAATGCTTGTTGTAGAAGCAGATCATTTAAAAAGAAACAAGCTGGTTGGCTACTAACAAGACACATAGAACAAACTGCTTCAAACAAAGCCATACCAAGACCAATAATTTAGTGTAGTTTTACACAAATACTGTATGTAATCAATTTATTTTCATGTCAAAAATCAAATGACCAGTTCGGGTTTGATTGTTTCCCTGACATATTCCTTTTTTGATACATTCATAAGTGCCTAAACAATGTAGATATTAAATACATCTTAAATGAAAAATTATACTGACCCTTATTTGACTGATTCCTGCTTGACCTTGGTCTTGCATAGACAATGTTTCCATCAATGTCTCTTTTTCTCCAATGCACCCTTGGTTCAGGTGTCTTTACTGGGACTGCTTCCTCCTCTTCCTGCAGCTCACCAAGAAAGTCATCAAGACTTTGGAGCTCATCGCTGAGTTCATGATGATCAACCAGATTATCTAGCTTCATAAACTGTTTTTGGAGTTCTGAATCACTCATGGTGATGGGGAGAAACACAAACAGAAAGAAAGACTCACAACAAAGATGGACGGATACGACAACTACAAGTACATGTAAACAGAGAGAGAGAGAGAGAGCGAGAGATACAGAAAGACAAGATGGATGTGGCTCTTAAAAGTGCCTTTGGTTTTTGTGTGTGTGTGTGTATGTGTGTGTCTGTGTGTAGAGTGGGGTTAAAATAAAGGAGAATGCTGGACGCTGGCAAATTTGAAGGACCTGACAAAAGAAAAAAAAATCAGAACTGAACTCCTTACATTTTTACTAGTATTTTCTTCATCAGTGTTGTCAGATTGGACAGTTTTTGATTGGTTTTGAGCTGGATAAAATGGGCTTGGACAGGTGGAATTTTGATATTTCTGTTGTGCCAAATGACAGACATGGAAAATAGTTTACAACATAGCTACAATGTAGCCTTCTTTAGAGAAGAACACTTAATTTGCTTTGTTGTGATATATTGTAAAATTGTGAAGAGCCAGAATATTGTTGTAACTATTAATTAATTTGTATTGTTTATTATTGGTAAGATTTGCGTGTTTACTATATAATTTTGTGTGGATTTCGAACAGTTACTGCAAAACACACCAATCTGGCAACACTATTCTTCATCTGAGCATTTATAATTGGCTAAAGTGTTGTGAGCTACTGTAATATGAAAACACACTAAAAATGACAGTCTTCTATGATATTACCTTGCGTGATTATACGTAAAAAAATAAACAAACTTGAATTTAATTAGCTAACTTAGCTTACTACACATTTGGAGCAGCAAGTTATAGTTTTATAATGTCTGTCATTTGCTGCATCACGAAACTGCTAACTTGCACTTCTAAAGGTTTATAAACACAATTTCTTGACCTGACGAAACAGTTTTTGTTCCGTAAATTTAAGGATTATTTCCATCGATATTAATTAACTGTTCTACTTACCCAGTGGAAAATCGCAGTGGATCTTGGGATCGCGCCATACAATGACGTCAGCTCAGCGTTGATTTATTAATTAAATAAATAAATAATAAATAAATAAATAAAAAATTTAATAATCAAGCAACCAAGCAACCAATAAATAAATAATTAAGTAAATAAGAAGTTGATTGCATCGCATTGCGCTGATTAAATCACCGATTAACCAAACACAGCACATTAAATACAGTACGTTTATCAACATCAACAAGCCTCCGACAAAAAATAGCAGCATTACCTAGAATACACTTTAAGTGCTTACCTCTGTTGCTCGCGCCATAGAGCGTTGTTAAAGTCACCACTGAACGCTGCTTCACAGACGGCACTTTCATATTAGACAGCGAGTAATTTTTAAAATCAAAAATCAGTTGGAGAACTAGATTACCATGATCTGGGGGCCGCGAACTGACTATCCCTGCCATAACTCATTTATTGTAGCCTATTCTCTTTTATTCCCATTTATCGTCGTTTTCGATCTGTGCTTACCTAACACGTCAAATTTCAACGCTGCACGCCCCGGTACAGAGTTCTATAGGGAATCCCTGCACGTCGAAAAATGACGCTTAAGGGGTACCCTGTGCGTCAAAACGTGACGCCAAGGGGTCCTGACCAAGCGTCAGTATGTGATGAGTTGGGAGTGAGAACGATTGCTGACTGGTATCTGAAGTTAATGTTTATTCATATAAAATGTATCTGACCCCAATTACAGGAGATCGCTGGCAAATCTGAGGCAACCGTTCAAAAATATTTAAAATATTTATTTTACACCGAAGTCCAGACACTTTTTTCAAGTTATTTTATATGAACAAAAATATTTCTATTTGACAGAAACTGCCTGCGATTGCTGACTGGTATCTACAGTTAATGTTTATTAATATAAAATGTATCTGTCGCCAATTACAGAAGATCACTAGCAAGTTTTGGGGTAACCGTTCAAAAACATGAAAAATATTTATTTTACACCAAAGATCTGACACTTTTTTTCCCCCAAGTTATTTTATATGAGCAAAAAATGCTTCTTTTTGAAATAAACTGCCTGCGATTGTTGACTGGTATCTGAATTTAATGTCTATTCATATAAAATGTATCTGACGCCAATTACAGGAGATCGCTGGCAAATCTGAGGTAACCATTCAAACATGTGAAAAATATTAATTTTACACCAAAGACCTCACACTTTTGTTGTTATTTTATATAGACAAAAAATGTTTTTATTTGACACAAACTGCCTGCGATTGTTGAAAAGTATCAAGTTAATTTTTATTAATATTTAATGTATTTGAGGCGAACTCCTAGAGATCGTTGGCAAGTTTAATGTAACCTCACCAAAATTATGAAATGTATGAATTTGACACCAAAGCACTGACACGCATTTCAAGTTATTTTATATGAAAGGAAATGGTTTTATGTGACATAAACCACCTGGGATTGCTGACTGGTGTCTGAAGTTAATGTTTATTAATATTTAATTAATTTGAGGCGAACTCCTGGAGATCGCTGGCAAGTATAATGTAACCTCACCAAAATAATAATAATAATAATAATAATAATAATAATAAAATAAAAAAGTATATTTTTGACACCAAAGCGCTGGCAGTTTTTTTCAAGCTATTTTATATAGACAGAAAATATAGAAAATATAGATATAGACAGAAAATATTTGACACAAGCTGCCTGCGATTGCTATTATTAATAATAATAAAAATTTTTAACATTAACGCAATTCAGTGACTGAGTAACAGCACACTCTACTTTCAACCTGAAGCAATCAAGTTCATCATTAACCAGTTAACCAGGTGAAGGCCTCAGCTAAACCTGTAGTGCGCTCTTCCTATTCTCCAGCAGAGGGGGTTGTAGTAACAACATCCATCCCATCACACTAAGTGACCCTCGTTTAGCATTCCTCATGTTAACATTATTATTAGGAAAACAGCCCAATATGTAAATCACATACGGTCATGATCGTATGTCTGTCGTAATATCTAGACATTAAGTGTTTCTCTAGGTTTGTTATGAATGGAGCAGAAGTGTAGTAGAAGAGAGACAGGCATATTAGGAAGGATAATATGAGTGAGAGATGAGCAGTGAATCAGCTTCATTTACTGTAACTGAACACGAGCACACAAATGCAGTAAACCATCCAGTAATCACACATCTATTCTAACACAACTAAACAGGGAAATGTTCCACAGACCATCTTTAACTAACACTAGTGATGTTACCTTCAACAAGGATGCTCCAAAGCTTGTATCAAAAAAATGACACATTTCACATTGAAGTACTGCATCAGAGCTTGATTCGTTTTAAGAAAAGCAAGTGATCTATGACGTCCGAAGCTTCATTCACCTGAAAACCATGCGCTTGTTTCAGTATCTGGTTCAAACGAAGCGAAGCCCAGTGCTGTTTCCTTTACATTATAGTACATTTTAATGTGTTAGCATTGTTTATGAATTTACTTTTTAGTTGTAATTTATATATTGAGCTCAAAAATTAACTTTGAGAAAGTCTAAGGACTGAGGCAGAGTTCAAATAAACATATCATAGATTTAATTTATGAATTTAAGTTTTATTTATTTTACTTATTTTAGTGCTAGTACACCAACATAAATAATTGACTTTGACAATGACCATTATTTATATACAATAAAATAAAACAAAGAATCATTTGTAGAAGCAGATGTGAAACCAGCGGCTGCAATGGAGCACAGCACTTTGGAAGGTGTTATTCATTTTTACTAATGGCCACAACATGAACCTTTTTCCGATACAATTGTGATGAAAGCTTCACTAGTTCAGAACGCTTCACTTAGCCATCACTAACTAACACACAAAATATAAACCCATTTACAAGAGCAGCACTTACTCACCTCACCTGCCACCATGCTGCTGGATCCGGTTAAGAAACCAGAATGATTGTGGAATGAGCCTTTATATCTGTGCTGCAGTGCATCATGGGAAATGGGAGAAACCAAGTTTGGGGGTGTTTTAAAAGTTAGGCTCAGTTACTTCCCATAACACCCGATGTACTCAGTGCATCGTCAGAAGAATGGCATCTACGCTAATATTAGTCTGTTTCTTTCTTATTCTATATTCTATTCTATATTAAAGTAATGTAACTTATTACTTTTGATTACTTTTTGATTTACTTTTCTAAATTTCTAAAATTTTTGAAACATTTAAACCAGGCAGAGTGAACCTTACAGTAGCTCTCAACACTGATTACTGTCAGACTTTTAAAATCCTTTATCACTTGAATTAAGATTATAATAAGTAAGGGATACATCTTTATTTTGCAATAACAACTGGCTGGACGTACATTATCCCATTTATTACACAGTTGCTTGTTGAGTCCACATAACCAGGATGACCTCATCAAGAAATTGTACACATAATATTGAATTGAGTTTTAATATTTTAATAGCTAACCAAATCCAAAGCTTCCACTAAGAAAAATTATCAAGCGTATAGGCCAACGTAAGTTTTCCGGATGAGTCTGTGTTATTAGCTTTTACCAGTTGTTATCGAAGAATAACATACCTTGGAATGTGATGACTGACCAATCAGAATCAAGTATTCCGTAAAGCCGTGTAATAATTTAATTTAAAGCACAGCCACCACAAATTCAGACTCTTATTAACTTATTTTTAGATCATTTTAGATCATTCTGAGGTTAAATTCAGATTTGAAATCATAACAAGAAATAGTTTAATAGCTATGATACTGGTTTTGAAATCAAATGTTTGCATAGTTATGACAGGAAACACTGCCATCTAACAACGCCCTGGAAAAAAACAATTTATCTTCAAATCTAAAGTATATGCAAAAACCCAAATAGGAAATAAAATAGTTATTGAATAAGCATGTGTCCTATTCTGCAATCAATGCAGTTTATAAAAGTAGACAATTAAATCTGTATGTGGGTGTATTTGTGTGAAATTCAGATGTAACCCCCTTTGTAATCATTAACATTTTTCAAAAGTAACTCTAATTTAATTACATATTTTTTTCTCAGTAACTATAGCTAATTACAATTACATTTATTTTGTAATTAAATTACGTAATTCCGTTACATGTAACAAGCTACTCCCCAACACTGGTTATGAGTACTAATAGAAGCAAGTGACCAATAAATGTAAGTAATTAGAGAGAGAGAAAGAGAGAGAGATTTAATTAGGAGGATTTATTTTAGTTTTCTCTGTCTTCCGTCTGGGCTTTACACTCCCAGTAAATGGCAGGAATGCACATACAGCTGCATTGCCAGCTGTCATTAAAAAGTCAAGACAAAGCAGCTTCAGTTGTGCTCTAGCTAGAAGAAGAGGAAGTTGAAAACAGTTGTGATGATGTGAAATGAAGCCCTCTGAAACACTGAATCAACTGAAGATTTACAGAATGATTCACTGTTCCTTTTTTTTTTATTTTATTTTATTTATTAATCACTTCTAGGACTACTCACAATATAGCCTACATTCAAATTTATTTCTATATACTTGATTAAACACTTTTATGCTCTTGGGCACAATATTTACAGGCAGGCAGTATCCAGGAATTAAATAAACCAAATAACCGAGCCTATATAAACATATATAAACTTCTTCTTTTTGTTTAATTGTGGGTAGCACCAACGTTAAGGTGCATTATAATATATAAACTTCATATTATAATAACTTTATTAACAGCCATTTGTTAATATTTCTGCATTGTAAAGGAATTATTCAGAATAAATGCATCAAATATGGTAAAAGTATGGTAAGTTTAAACGTGCGTGCTTGTAAATCTCATTGGTTCCTTCAAATCAAGCAGGCACGGTTTTGATTCTGTTAAATCTATTTCACATGAGGGCGAGTAAATAATGATTTATAATGAAATAATTTTTCATTTTTCCGTGTATCTTAACAGTAACCATGAATCTAACAAAGATGAACAGAACTAAAAGTCAGTACTTTTGTTGTTGTTAGGCTGCATTTAGACTTGGTGTTAACATTCAATCACTGTGTCTGTGTCTGTATCACATTGGCAGTGTGGGATTGTTGTGATTTATTGATTGATCACAGCCTGGCTACATAATAGCACAGCCCTAAATAGTTGTTTAAACTGAACCTGAACTGGTGTGCAATTTATAAAGAGTACAATAATTTAATACATAATACATTAAAAACCTAAAATTATAAGAAACATTACTAAAAGCCTTATGATTTTGTCTGTAGCTAATATGAGATATATAAAAAATATAAACAATAAAGCCAGTTATGTTCATGTTTTAATCTTCCCTTATCTTAAAAGTCAAGTCAAGTCGAGCTTAATTGTCATTCTGCTACATGTGTGGACTTATAGTAGAACGAGATGTCGTGTCTCACAGGACCAAAAACTTTACATAAGTACTGTACATGACGTTTTACAAAAGAGACATTTGTACATGAAATTGTGCAAAAGAGATATTTTGTGCATTAAACTGTTCAGAAGAGAGGGTTTAAAGGATGAAATGTGAAGTTTAGCTTTTTTCTAAAACAGTTTAATGTTAAATACACATTGCTCTACCCCACCCCAATTTGACTGTAAAAAATCCTTACATGAAGTGACTGTTCATTTGGGACAAGAAAAACTGAGGGAGTGGCTTTATTGTGTCAGAGATGTGTCCGATTTTAGATCCCTTAGCCAGAACAAAACCTCCTTGTTCTGGATAACAGATCTAAAACTGAAATTGGACCAGTTATCTGTGAGTGAAGTGTCACGTGTCTGACACAGTAAAGTCACTCTTTCAGAATTTTATAAGGCATAATGTATTTTTAGAAGCATTTTGTAGTTTAAAGGAGAAGTTCACTTCCAGAAAAAAAATAAAATAATAAATTACAGATGATGTACTCACCTCCTTGTCATCCAAGATGTTCATGTCTTTCTTTCTTCAGTCATAAAAAAAAATGTTTTTTGAGGAAAAAAAAATCAGCATTTTTCTCCATATTTCTCCCGATTTTGAACTTCCAAAATGCAGTTTAAATACAGCTTCAAACGATCCCAAATGCGGTTGTAAACGATCCCAGCCGAGGAAGAAGGGTCTTATCTAGTGAAACAATCAGTTATTTTCATAAAAATAATACAATTTATATACTTCTTAATGTCAAACACTCATCTTGTCTTACTCCGCCTGAACGGTTTTTATTCCGGTTCATGACAGTTAGTGTATGTCGAAAAACTCCCATCTCATGTTCTCCCTCAACTTCAAAATCATTCTATATCGCTGTTTTACCTTTTTTGTTGAGGGTGTTTGATTTTCTTTGCATGTTCACTTTGCAAAGACTGAGTTGTTACTTCTGCAGTGATGTAGGATGATTCTGAAATGATTTTTGAAGTTGTGTCTGTTTGTGTCTGATTAGGGAGACCTACGAAATGTGCAGGGCACATAAAATTAGCTTCACCAGAAGTTTACGAGCTTATCATCATGCAGAAGTTTTAAAGACGCTCTGTGCATATGGTCAGTTTCTGGAAGGCCAGGAATCTGCAGAGTTTAGCTCCAACCAGCTCCAACTCACACCTGCCTGCAATTTCTAGTAATTGCTTGTTTAAGGTTGGAGCAAAGTTGTGCAGAGCTGTGACCCTCTAGAAATAGACTTTGTGACCACTAGCCTTGGGCAGAAGAGAGGATTTCAGTGAGGATCTGCAGCTGTTTCTCATGGTCTCCTGCATCACCGTGTAGATTACAGAACACAACACACTCAGTGAATTTATCTGTGTTTGTTCCAGAGGGGCAGAACCAGGCGATCTCCACCACTCCATCCATCAGGACTCTGGTTCTGCTGCTGTCTGGGCAGTTCCTGTGGAAGAACGTGTTGTGTTTCTCATTGATCAGACTGTTCATCAGATGAGACTTGGACGAAGACACAGAGCCAAACCTGAAGAAAAACACCATTGGAGTTTGTGTCTTGTAGATCGGCTGGGTTTGACTGATGATTTCATTGTTGGTGTTTTTCATCTTCCAGCTCTTGTTGATTTGTCTGAATGTCCAGAGAGGAAACTCAATCTGTTGTGTGAATGGATCAGGAACAAGCAGAGGCAGAGCGAACTGACACTGGGACAGTTTAGTGACCATCAGCTGCTTCAGGAAAACATCAGCACAATGAAACACAGACATCTGGACATCCATCGGGTGAACAGTGTTCATAAGCTGATTGGTTTTAATGTATCTTGCTCTGTAGTTCATCATCAGTAGTTTCTGTATGAAAGTCTGAATCAGCTGTTCTTCAGCACAAGACTCATGAAACTGTAATGAATGTTCAGTTCTCTGAAGAACATCTGCAGCTCTCAGTTTGTTGAGGTGTTTGTCTTCAAGATGAAGTCCGTGAAATAGATTTTGTATTTTTTCTGCTCTGACTCCTGCTGGTTCAATGTCCTTGTTTTCTCCCTGTGTAAAAAACAGTAAGTTAAAACATTACTACAATTATTATTATTATAATTGTTACAACCAATAATTAATTTCTGTTATTCAGTGTCAATGCGGATTTAAACAGACTAATCATGTCATCTGACATTTCTTACATTTTAAAATATTTTAATCATGAATATAATAATTATCTGAATTTATTAATGCTATGAACAGTCTGAACAGACTAGAACTAAAGTAGGTTGTTAACGAGGGACAGACAGGTGAGGACGAGCAACTAATGAGGACACAGGTGAACTGACTAATATAATGAAACACAGGAAAAACTGGGTCACACTGAGCACATGGGGAATGAAAACACAACAAAACGTCCATAGGTGTAACATATATATGAATATAATCATACATATAATAAATAGAAAATGTCTTCTCTTTTGAGCTCAGTCATAAGATCAGTTCAGTTCATTTCTGAATTACTGTCTGCTGAAATAGTTATTTTATTTAACAAGCTTTTTACTGACATAAATTGTGAACTGGAGATATTGAAGTTTGGGTGTTTAAAGGGTGAAAATGGCATAAATGAACATTAATATCTGCTCTTCATGTTTCTCACCTGTAGTGAATGATCAGTTTCAGAGCAGATCTTCTTCTTCTTCATTTCCTCTTTCTCTTGTTCATATTCCTCTCTCCACTCCACTCGTCTTCTCTTCAGTTCATCTTCATGCTGTTCTTCAAGGAGTTTCTGTTTGTCTTCAAGAGTCTTTTGTTGATCTTCTCTCATGTTTCTTTCTTCTTTTAGTCTCTTCTCTGAATCCTCTAGTTCTAGTTCTCGTCTCTCTCTTTCTATTCTCTCTTTCTTTATGATTATTCCCTCCATTTCACTCTTCAGTCTCTGAATCTGTTCATCTGAAATCTGTTTTTCTCTATTTCTTTTCTCCTCCTCTTCTTCTTGTCGTGTCTTTTCCTCTTTTTTCCGGTTCCCCCATTCCTCTTGTTCTCTTTTCATCTCCTCATGGATTTTTCTCTTTCTCTTGTATTTGTGTTTTATACTGTTCTTCTTTCTCATTTAACTCTTCTTCTTTTCTCTTATTTTCCTCTAGTCTCTGTTTCTCCCTTTCCTCTCGTTCTCTCTTCATCTCCTATTTTGTCTTTCTCTCTTGTTCCTCTCTTTCTTTGATGTCTCTTTTATATTGTTCTTCTCTCTCTCTAATTTCGTATCTTCTATTTCTCTTGTCATAATCTTCCTTCATCATCATCTTTATCCTCTTTATCTTCTTCATGTTTGTTCATTAGTTCTTCGCTTTCTCAGTTCAGTTGCTCCACTCTCTCCATCAGTATGTTCTTCTGTAGTTCTTGTATTTCTCTTTCCATCTCTCTGAACATCTGTGTCGATCACAGTAATGTGTCTGCTGTTGATTTCAGCTGTTTCTCTCTGACACTCTTTAGTAACAGACTCTTGAGATGTTTCTGCTGTAAACTTCTTTCTTCCTAAGATGGTGTTTCCAGTTGCACTTTTTCCGACTATAGTTTTTCCCAGCAGCAAAATCCTCAGATCATCTTCACTCTCTGTTGAACCTGTAAGAGAAGAAATGCATCAGTTTTACAGCTTAAACTGTTTTTCCGTCAAAATCTGATTCTGTAACATAAAAGAGGTCTGCTATCTGCTTGTTTAGTATTTATTAACGACCCCATGGATCGTATGTGCAATCTGTCACGTTCGGAACAGAGAAATGAGGTGAGGGTCCAAAATGCAGGGAAGGGAAATTTTAATAAAACAAAACACAAATAAACATAAACCAAAAGGCCAACACGGCACAACACGACTAGAATCAACACAGAGGAACACACACAAAGACAATAGACAATGCAGACCTGAACAGGAGTGAGAAGTGAGAGTTCTTATACAATAGTCCAGAGTGTGAACAGCTGTGAGCGTAATCAGTGCAAATGACAAGGCAGACGTGAACAATCAGGGGAGTGCAGTGCAAGGGGAACAGCGACCTCGAGAGGCTGAGGGAAGACCCACAGCCCCGATCATGACACAATCAGTTTATTACGACCTGATCTTACGTTTTAAAGTGAAGCGCCCTCTTGCGCTTCTGTAAATATTGGTAGTGTCGTGTGTCATGAAATGACGTTTGAACGTCGTTACGAAATTCAAATACTATTTGTTTTATTTTTGTATTTACACAAGATTACTTAATACCGAAAACTGTTTTGGAGCTATTTTAGACCTAAACTCTTGTCATATACAATTTCAATTGTTATTATTATATTTTAAATAAAAATATAATATTAAAAATTTTAAATACATTTTAAAATAACTTTTAACTTTTTATAAGAAAGCACAAAAATCGCTTAAATGTTTAAAAGCACTGCAGATATTTGGGTTTTTTCACGTTACAATTATCACTATATGACCATTGTGACGCACACACACAATTAAAAAAAGCGGAAAAGGAAAAAAGAGGAAGATGATGCAAACGAAGAAGAAGAAGGGAGTCCTGGACCATGCCATGCCCTGACCGTGGTAGCTAAGGTGTGTATTTTAAGTATCGTGTTTTTATTTTTAACATTCATAAGTATTCATATTGATTGTATCAACTCATTTGGAAGTAAGTAGGTTCAGCTCGACTTTTTTGGTTATTGTCTGGTTTTACCCATTAATAACGTACTTTGATCTTGATGTTCAGCGTGCTTAATCGCTAGAATCATGTGCTGCTCGCTCGCATGAAAACATTCCAGCTAGGTAAAGTTCGGTAGTTCTTGCACTTTATAACGTAAAATCCTTCTCAATTAACTATAGACCTGATAACCCTTCCCTAATTTGTCCGGTTAATGTATAAATAGACGGAATTAATTAGGAGGCAATCCGTCCCAAAATAATAATAAAAGTTTAGAAAAGACTAATGCCTAATCTACTGACTAATCTCAACTAATGGATGAATGACACATAACAATTAAATTATGACCTGTAAATTGTCTGATAAATTACATTCTCTGACCTGAACAAAACTTTCTGTAATATTTTCATCTTACATATGTAACTGTAAAATAATAATGAAAATTAAATAATAATAATGATTTAAAAAAAATCTTTAGCTTTAAGGTAGGGTCACCATTATAAGAATATTATCTACATAACTTCATCAAAATTACAGTTTTTAAAATTTCAGTACATTAAAACTATCAATTCCACTTTAAATTGGGGATATAACGCTTTAAATAATTATTAAAAACATTAAAGGTGCTGTATTTGCCAGTCAGGGACCAGTCTGCGCCAGTCTGTGCCCACTCTGGTTGTTCTGTTTGATGCGCTCTGAGAGTTTGTGTTTTACTTTGACCCATGTGATCATTTCAGAAACAAATTAAATGCAGGGTTGGTACAACTAATCCAATCTCATCTTTTTGTTTTTCAGGTTTTTGTACCCATCTATTTCATCACTGAAATATTATAAAAATAAAATGGTTCTTTTAAGAGCCAATTTCTTCCCTCCTCCTACTTCTCTCTCTTTCTCTTTCTTGTTTTTCTCTCTCTCCCTTTTGTATTTGTTTGTACCTTTGACTTTATTAATTCATCAAAATCTTCAGATGGCATCAGAGTCATTCAGACAGTTTAAAGAATGGCTGGAGGCAGCAAAAACCATGGCAGATGATTTGGAAGCCCAAAAAGTACAATTTTTCACATATTTGTCTATCATGCCATTTACTTACATTTTTTCAAAAATTGGGGTTCTGCTCAGGCCTCCCCAAAAAATTCATTTTGTTTTTAATGTTAGACTACAAAAAAAAGAAAACAAAAGGCAACTCAAAACTGCAATGTTTCCTGGAGGAATAGAGACCAGCATGGGAACATCATACCACGTGTTAATAAGAAGAATCGATCTGGTTAGTAAAATATACAGTCTTTTTTACAAGTGTGTATGCTTTTGGTCAGCAGTTATGTTTTCTGTATCATTACATTTTGTGTTTGCAGTTAAACCCGCTGGCACAAGGGAGCATGCAGAAGTTGAGGAGAGTCCACAAGAGGTCCCGAGTCCACAAGAGGTCCCGAGTCCACAAGAGGTCCCAAGTCTTGGTAACTATAAATTTACAATCTAAATAATTTCAGCCTTCACATTTAAAATGAAAAATGTCACATAATTTGCTTTATTAAAATGCATTAATTCTACTGTAGTTTTCATTATTACTCTAATTGTTATTTATTTATTTATTAATTTTTTCAGATCAATGTCTTCAGAGACTGAAGAACCTACTAAATTCTGTTAATGTCTCTGCATCAGATGAAATAGAAGGGGCACCCACTATGTCTGTATGGACCAAAAGACAGGTCACGTCTGAAAAAAAATTTAGGGCTGCATTTCCAGAGATCTTAAATTGCATGCTGGCTGCAGAGACTGTAACACAGCATTGCTGTCAACAGGTGTCTAGAGTGTGTTCCATCAGGGTGTCAGTTTTTTTGTTCGACATGTGACTCTGAGATCCACAGAAAGCATGTGTTCCATGACAGAGAAGCCATTATTGATGGTTTTTTCAAGCCTATTCCACCAACATCCTTAGTGGTGACTGATGAGAGTGGCCAGTATCAATTACACAAACAAGGTGTGTTCAAAGAATTTGGAAGAATTTTTAGGATGTCATCATGTTTTCATAATGTCCACTATATGCACAATGGTACAACTTAAGTTCTTGTCTGCAGTTTACTGATATTACTTTCTGAAATCTGCAGTGTGTATGCTTCCTATTCCTCCACCAATGCAAATTTGCTCCTGTGGTCCAAGCCAAGCTTTCACAGTCATCCCAGGAAAGCAGACTGTCTTGGTGAGTATCAACGGTATATAAAATCATGCATAATAGTGGCTTGCTGTTATTTTTTTGTCTTTTGCTGTACATATACTGGTCAAATAGTAACCACATGTTTATTTTAAGGTTCATACAACCTGTGCCTGCCTAGTATATGCTGTCCATTTTGTTCTTGCAAGTGGACTCCTGGGATTAGTGACTTGCTTGAATATAAATACTGGCCAGCAACCACCAGCTGCCAAATGCTGTTCAAGTTTGATGTGTTCACATCATTTGAGCAGATGAAATTGGCTAGCCCAGCTTTATCCCAACAAGCATTTCTCAAAATGCTTGAACATCGATCACTTTGCACTGGTCGGGTAAGAAGTTTTTCATTCGGATCATTTTTGAATTTCTGACTTCAAAAATGTTACCATCCCTCTTTTTTTTTTTAGGCAAGTCGTATTTGTGGTGATACCTTCCATAGAGTCTTTCGAGAGTTTGCCTTCTGCAATTTTAAGAAAGAAGATCTGTGCCTGACGGAACCCTTTAAATGCCCAGCATGTACACCAGACATGCTGGCTATATCTGCAGAT
This sequence comes from Labeo catla, assembly GCA_012976165.1. Lineage (NCBI taxonomy): Eukaryota > Metazoa > Chordata > Actinopteri > Cypriniformes > Cyprinidae > Labeo > Labeo catla. The sequence continues at coordinate 39,554 of VONZ01001939.1, forward strand.
GGTAATAGAAAACATTACCGGTTCAAGAAGTCCAAAGGGTCAGTGAAATCTTTTATGTATGTATGTATGTATGTATATATATATATATATATATATATATATATATATATATATATATATATACTGTATTTATAGAGAGATATATTGCATCTAAGGCTGTACTGAAGTCAGTTGTAGTTGTTGTGTTTCTCTGTTTTTCTGTTTTTGTTGTTTCTCTTTAGTGGCAGTCACTTCAGAGATCAATTAAATCTTCTTATTTAACAGGACAGATGAACCATCTCTTTTTGATGGATTGTTCATTGCACAAGATGCCAAAGTATCTGCCTTTGTTGAACAAATTAGAAGCCAGATGATTAGTGTAAGGATTTGTTCAACTCTAAAACCTTGTTTATTTTGAAATTGTCTTGGGATTACATGTAATGCATTGCCTCTACTTTCAGAGGACAGGTCAAGATGTCTGTGGGCCTGCAACATTTACAGCAGGCAGAGAAATATCACAGAAGTCCAGAGCCAAGGTGGATGAAGAGGGCCTTGAAATAGCTGTGTGCAGACATGGAGTCTTGCTGCAAGCTTTGAATCACTACCGTGGAGAAATATATGCCTACCCAATGTTCCTGCAAAAGGAGCTGGCACAAGCTGCAAATGCAACATTCTTTTGTACAGACATTGCTTGCAGGTAAATAAACAACCACTGCCAAATTATGTTTTACCATTATGCTGTGGGCATAACGTTATGGCTAGCTACAAAGTACACATATATTATATTATGGACTTAGAAAGCTACTGTGTTATCAGTTTAGTTTATTACTACAACAGTGAAGTCCAGAAGGTATAAGGAAATATTATCGTTCACGTGACTGTCTAGTGTTTGGGGAATTGTACTAGTCACGTAGGTCCTGGTTTGACTTCTTACCATTTTGCATCATGTACATGTGGTTTTTCCTTTATAGGTACTGGCCTTATTTGGAGAGGATGGCAGAGAAGTTGCCTGAGCTCCAGCCACTTACCATGATGAAGCCATTTCTGTCTGTAATGCATGCTAAGGCTCACACTGGCAAATGTGAGGTATAGTGTGTGAATTAAATGTTTGTCATAAGATGTAAGGAACATTACCCTACGTCATTTAAAAAAAAAAAGAGCTTGCTCCAAATGTTTACATTTTGAAAATGTACGCATTTCACATTTTTATTTAGAATACACAATCTAAGAAATAAAGTTGTATTGATAAATGTCTTCATCTGATATTTTTGAACAGGTAAGGTGGGGCGGCAGAAATCAGGTTGGTGCAGGAAATACTGTTGGTGAAGAGGTGGAACAGGTCAATAGCTTCCTTTCAAGGGCAGCTCTTACTACAAAATACATGACCAAGTCAGGTTGGTTAAAAAGGAAAACTGAAAAGTACACATATATCATATTATGGACTTAGACATTTTATATGACTACTGATGTTATCAGTTTAGTTTACTACTACAACGCTTAAGTCCACAAGGTACTATGAAATATTATCATTCATTTGACTGTCTAGTGTTTGATTGAATTGTTCTAGTCACGTAGGTCTTAGTTTGACTCCTTTTTTGCATCATGTACATGTGTTTAACACACAATACTAGATTGTACAATTGAATTGTTCTTATCTGTTTTGTTTTTAAAGGCAGAGCGGATATGATAACCATGCTTGCCATTAGATGGAACCATAGGAAGATGGAGAATCTCCATACGACACTAGCGAAAAGATTTTTCAAAGTAAGTAGGCTATACTGCATGTTTCCCTCTGGGTTATGAGGTGCTCTCTTGGCTCTTAATGTGTTTTACATACATTTGTCTTGTTATGGTCGTGATGTTCCCTTACAGTCAGACACATTCAACGTTACATCAGTTAAGTTCTGACGTAATGTCTCTGTACCCTCCTTCAGGAAATGAGGGTTACATGAGATGTTTTGTATACTGGCTTTAGACACATGTTGCTTAATTGCAAGTAATAATCAAACTGAACATTTTTGTATAGTAGATAAATGTGACAAAAATATGTAAGAAGACAAGAGAATCACATAATTTATGGTTCATGCCTTTCTCTGTGTTGTGGCCTAATTTTGCAGTGATGCTTTGTTTTTTTTTGTTTTTTTCAAATTTTTAATTTTTTAAATAGACTACACAGAGAGCAGAAATGGAAGCAGCCAATCTTGAGAGTCTTAAACAGGAGTTTAGCATCTCTGTGGAAGATGTGGATCGGTGGGTGTGTGATGTCAGGCACTGGGCTGCCACTGGTATGTCATATAGTCGCTTGTTTAACAATTAGTACTTTTATTTCTATATTTGGCTTAAACTTCATAAGTGATGCTATGTTTTTTTGTAATAGTCAACTTTGCTTATTTCTGTTTTACCAAGAGAAACACAGTTCTGACAGTAGCCAGGAAGAACTCCAAAGAGAAATCGATGAGATTATTTATTCCATACGAAGAAAGAAGCAAGATCTGTATCGACAAAATGGTATTTACTATTACGTCACTTTTACGTCACTCACCTTGCAATTTATTTTTTTTTCTAATAAAATTTGCGTAACCTTACAGACAGCAGTCAAACAAGGCAACGCAAACGACGGAGAATTGGTGAGCTTAAAAAGACACTCAGCGAGAAAATTGTGCTGTACAACGCCATTCCTGGCTGTGAAGAGAAAATTGACACAGAAGCAGCATGCAGTCTCTGTGATGTCATTCTGCCTTGGGAAGCACAAGGAGATGGTAAGTAATGTGTTGTATATATTTTTTAACTTTTATAAAATCACAAAATGATGTTGATTGTTAATATAAGTAATAACAGTCAATATATTAAGACTGGGTGGTGAAAAATGTACAACATACAGTAAAGAATGACGTTATATACCGTTGTTATCTGTAATGTTACCATATGAAGTCATAGTAAAAATCTGGGCCCGAATTCACAAAACATCTTAAGGCTTAAAGTATCTCCCAATTTGCCAATTTAGGAGAAAATCTTAAAAATAATGGCCATATCAGTCCTAAATTTAGGACTCTTAAATTTTTGCTCTTAAGAGTATTTCACAAAGAGTTTATGCATTAAAACTAGCTCTTACATCTGTGAAACATTAAGTTACTAACACCCAATCAGTAACTATCACAAAATGGCTGTTGGCATCAGTGTTGCTCGGAACATAAGCATTTTAGAAAGCAGTCACTTCATCAGCAAATAGAAACAACCCAATAACACCACAGATCAGGATTTTGATCTATCTATCTGTCTGTCTGTCTGTCTAGTGCCGATAGATGATAGTATTGTATATTGATGATATTCAGTGATATCGACAAAAGTAGATGTCTTTGTCGATAGTCAACACAAGATTATGCCCTATTAGTGGATTCACTTATTATTATTATTATTATTATTATTAAAGTATTTTAAATGGGTAAATTCATTTCCTTGGAGTGAAATTAAATTAAATTGATACATCAGTCATAAAGAGCTGCGGAACACACAAATTTACATTTACTTTTATACATTTTGCAGACACTTTTATCCAAAGTGACTTGCATTGCTTTCAAGTTACCATTTCACATTCTATTTGAACCCATGACCTTGGCATTACTAGTGCCATGCTCTACCATTTGCTCTGAGATGCTCACAGACAGGCATTATGTAAAAGTTGTGACGTATTGTCAAGTATTTTGACCCATACTCTAAATTGGTGCTCTGCATTTAACCCATCCAAGTATACACACAGAGCAAACACACTCGTCTGCCGGATTAAAACATGTGCAGTGTATCTGGCTTTTGGTTGTGGATGTGCACGCACTGTATCATGTCACTATAAGCTATAAATCAGTCATCCACACTCTGACTGACTGAAAGGAGACAAATCAGTCTTGTTTCTGGTGTTTAATTACACATTTTAAATGGCAAACTGTAGCCTATTTTTCCAATGGTAATGAAATTATGACCATGTTGTTTCAGTTAAGTTGCCAATAAGTCACAAAATTACCAATATATTGTGAAATATTACAATTTCAGTTGGTAATTTGATGGTAATAATGAAATGATGTCCATGTTACACAGTAGTTAAATAAGCATGTATTGTGCTGGGTAGAACACAAATGAAAACACTGCTAGACGTGAACCTGAATATCATTAAGTGTTGTGTTTTCTTTTCTTTTTTTTCTTTTCAAAAATAGTGGTGAGTCTCCGCTTGAAGAGGCGATTATTTGATCAAGTCATGCTGGTCAGGCGATTGGCGATTCATTTAAATGCCCAACTTTACTATGTAATTTCAAATTTTATGTCCCATTTTAAATCACAATCATAAGTAATTTTTAATGAAGCTAATTACAAAGGCTATTTTTTGTTGTTGTTGTTGTTGTGGTTAGCGCTTCATAAAAAGGTTTTATTTGCTAATACATTAGCCACCATGAACAATAAAAATACTTAAGTATAAACTCAGGCTCCACCCACTGACCCACCGGTGGTTCCAAAATTGTGTCTTTTTAAATTATCGTAAACAATCCAAAATGTGCTGCAGAGCTGAAGGGGTTAAAATGTTTACAAAAATAAAGCAATTGTAGAATACAGTTATTCTTATTTATTTTGCATTTTTCACTATGATGTATGCACTTTATGATGTATACTGTGATCATAGTGCTCTAAATTCTAATACTGGTGATGGCCTATGCTCACAAGTGGTTTACAAGTTCATGTACACATCATTCATTTGCCATTCTTTTACCCAACAACAGAAACTGAGTGTAACACCTTTGGTCTAGTGAGAACTTGGGCTGGAGCTAAACTTTGCAGGACAGTGGCCCTGCAGGAGCAGGATTGGACACCCGTTATAAATAAATCGTAAATAATGACATTCCTTAGAAAATATAAAGGGGTTTAGGGCAGCAGTCCTTATGATGAACCTCAAGATCCACTTTCCTGCAGAGTCCAGCTCCAACCTGCATTAAACACACCTACCTGTAATTTTGAAGTTATCCTGAGGACCTTGATTAACTTGTTCAGATGTGTTTGATTAGGGTTGGAGTGAAACTCCAAAAATAAAGTGAATCACGAGGTCCAGAATTAAAGACCCCTAGTTGAGGGGTATGTTTAATGTAGGACAGGGATGTCAAACTTTCAAAAACAATGTTTCAATGATGCTCCAACACAAAAATCTGTGGTTTTCAAATAAGTCTGAAGGACTTGATCATATGGATTAGATGTTTGAAACTTGTGTCGGGGGAAAGAAAATACACTTTATAAAGCACATGAAATCCATGATAGGAATACATGTATTATGTTATGGGGCTAAAACTAACCTTTCATCAGTTTGCATTTCCACTTTCCACCCTTTTTGATCATTTGGTCAATTTTTCTTTGAAATTAAGGGAAGGATTTTGAATTTGCAGTGGGCTGTATTGCTTATATATAATTGCGGATGATGGACAGTGCCAGTGAATGAACAACATAGAACTAATACTGCATTAAAAACAAGAGCATGCTCATTTCTAGCACATGAGTAAGAAAAGGGAGCTGAAGATAAACATCTGGCACAGATTTAGTTGATGTCTTTTGTGTCCTTAAGTATACAGCAATAGTGAAGTGCAACAATATGTTTTACTTGTTATCCTTGCTTACTTGCAAAGGATGCAGATTGTTGCAGTTCATCCATTACATTTCTTGGTGTTCATCCAAAAAAAGCAAAGAAATTATTATCATTCTTATTACTACTGTCAAATAATACTACTCTTGTGACACCCATCAAATCTAATTCAGACATGATGTAAGAATATAAACGGGGAAAAAGAGAAAAGACTCAACATAGTTTGTCCATGATGGGGAGAATACATATGTGTAGATTTTACAGCACTTCCACCCCTAGGGGACCAGTATGGGCCCATGGAAGAGCAAAAGAAAATACACATTTCAAATGGCCATAACTCAAAGTACAGTAAGCATATGAAAGAGAAAATTTGCAGGATAATTGCTTATGATATGTTTAATTAATAATGCTGGGCACAGTTTTCAGACATGCATGGAAAGGTGGCTATACGTTTTTTTTTTTTTTTAATGCTCACAGTAAAGTATTAAATTTCAGCCTGCCCCTAAAATACGTCAGAGATTTTCACAATGAATATACTTATATATCCTGTTGTCTATGAAAGATATTAATTATATTGTTTTAAGACTAAATGCGTTAAACTACATTACCCATAAGTCTCTGTGATTTTATCAATGGGACGGGAAAACATGGCGCTGTTATTTGTAGTTCGTTGAGGTTTTTAGTAAGGCCCAGGGTAGGGTTAAGATCTCTACACCTGTGTGTTTTCTTACAACATAGCGTCACTTAATCGTTGACTTAACCTATTACTAACGTAATAATAGCATCAAAATACAAGTTGTAACATGAAGCGCGGTTTTATTTTGTTTAAAAGATAGTCCAATCACAGGGAGCTCGCGAGAAAGTCACAGCCAGAGCCGTATAGAGAGAGAGTTGCGACAACTCCATTGACTCCAATGGACCAGTTTTTTACAGCAATGGCGGATCGTGGAGGCGCGCAATAGTTCCCAGAAGTTAGCGCTAATACTATCAGCGCCATAGAGATGCAGCAGAAGAGACCGCTGTGATCCACTTTTATAAGGTAAGACATTTATAGAACAAAACTATATATTATCAGAGCAGCTAATTAAATTACCTTATGCATTAAAACAGATTATTATTAGATTATTCCTCACTAAATTAGTAGATTTAGGGGGTATTATTCGTTCTATTAAAGCAGTTTAATTCATCGTTGTGTAATTGAGGCTTTTAAACGTGATTTTTGCTGGTGGAAAGTTAAATATTAGAATTAAATTTATTGCAAAGGATGCTGATGGACCTAAGTGAGAATGAAATAGAGGCAGGCAACTTTCATTTGAGAATCATACCAGGCTAAATTACCAGAAATATATTAAATACCACTACTGTATACAGTTGAAGTCAAAAGCTTACATACACCTTGCAGATACTGCAAAATGTTAATTAAACTAATTTATATTACCAAAATAAATACGTTTAAACATTGTTTATTTAGTACTGACCTGAATAAGATATTTCACATAAAAGATGTTGTTTACATATAGTCCATAAGAGAAAATAATAGTTACATTTATAAAAATGACCCAGTTCAAAAGTTTACATACAGTTCATTCTTAATACTGTGTTAATATTGGTAAATTAATTCAAATTTTGCAGATTCTGGAAGCTGTATGTAAACTTTTGACTTCAACTTTAATAAATGTTATCACAGTAAACCTGTACTTTATTACTGTGTTTTATATTTACTGTACTTTTGTACTTCTTATCTACTATAGAAACACTGTGTGGAGGAGCAGCGATGCCACAGGACTGATATGTGATAGAGCATCACTTTACCATTGCTCCCATGTTTTTCTCCTTCTCTATTTTGCTCTCAGAACAAAAGAAGAGTCCCTGTAATGAGAACAACTTTGAAGACATGACGCCAAGCCTTGAGAGGACTTCAGATGACGTCAACTCTGAATAAACACACAAAACTACCACATTTTCTTTGTATTATAATCAACATGATCAAATCATGTGATCATTGCTTTAATGTATTAATTGTTTCTGCTGAATACATGATGTTAACTAACTGCATGATTTGTATAGCCTAATTTTAGAACACTTCTGCCAGATGAACATTACTTTAACAGTTACACCTGTTAACAGAACTCTTATTTGTAATGTAGAAACATTAATTTTCCTGTAAAGCTGCTCTGAAACACTGTATAATAAAAAGTGCTATACAAATAAATGTGAATAAAATAAAACTTGATGCATCTTTTTTCTCCTCTCCATGTCAGTAGGAAAACCATACATTCATTCTGCTTTCTGTGAGTGACTCTGGAGCATTCCCATTTAGCACAGGAAACTACAAGGACAACATGCTTTTCCGTTTATTATAAATGAATAAATCAGTTGCATACGTAAAATATATGATTAACTGTGTAAAAACAATGTTTTAAGTTGAATATACTATGAAAATATTTATATATTAATAATTATGGGGTGATCAAGAATCAAAAACATTAAACAAGATGAATTTTCCTTAATTTAATTTTATAATTCACTTATTTGGTATTAAGACAACATACCAACAAGACAATACCATTTCAAAACAGCAAATGCAGTCTTTAACCAAAGTTACTTTAGCCTAAAATATGTTAACAAGGCAAGTAGCGATAGTTTACCACATTAATCCTCAAATATTAGCCTATTTTATATTTTAAATACAACACTGATATAACTACACATACATACTACATATGCATATCGATGTATTTTATAAATGATGTAAATACACTTGTTACGATGTATGTGCGTAGATGCACTGACTTTTCAACATCTTATCTTCAACCTCTGTCAGAAGGTTGCTAGGCAAAGATCCATGACAGTTTGGGGTCTCACACATCGATTTATTCCACAATTAGTTACATGTAGATGTGTTTGTGTGATTGTGTGTGTGGTTTCTGAAATAAAAGAAAAGTAATGAATAAATTGAATACACATTCCAAACAACATACAATGCTTGTAAATATGTTACAACAAATAAAGCAATACTGAAATGTGGATTGAAAATTACAAAGCGTAATTTGACTAATGGCCGCTAGGTGGAGCTCTTACACTAGGAATAGAACAGACGATACTACGTGATATCTTGCTAAAGGCAATCAAACAGGATTACTCGTTTACATCACGAAAACAACATGATCTGACTGTAAATACTAGTATGATGATACAAGTATCTTAGGAGATCTATATCAGCATTACTGATATATGTATTTACAGTAAACGTAGATCTGCAGAGACACGTCTGGGAATTGAACTCTTAGAACGTACATAACTATCGAGTTAACCAACAGTCCGCATACATGAGTCTACACATATCCATACACATTTCTTACAATGTATATTAATGTAACTTACGTTTTCATGAACGCACACACATTAAACAAACAACGATGTCGCAGCAGAACGGTGGTCTGAACTTGTCTGGGCACGTCCTTGACTCCACCCACACGAGCTGCACTTCAAATTAAAAGTTCAACAGGGATTTTATACAGCCGCCCCCTAATTTGCATAGCAAATTAGAAATTAAATAAAAGTCCCTGTTCTCTGAGGTTGTGTATCATTACGTGTCAGTAGGCACCTCAGGTAACACAATTAGTTTAGAAACAGGACGACTGTAGACTCGGTTCCCAATAGTCACTTCCGCCACTCGAACTGCTCCGTCACTGCTGGGCACAACTTGTCTTACTCTGCCTACCGGCCAGAGGGCTCGTAGCAACTGAGAGTCCATAACCATAACTACCTGCCCCACAGTTAGATTTGGTGTAGATTCTCGCCATTTGGCATGTGGCTGTAAATTTGGCAAGTAATTCTGAATGAACTGTTTCCAGAACTGGTCAGCTATGATTTGGCTATGTCACCATTTCCTCTTTCCAAGCAAGTCTCTCGTGCCATAAACCACTTGAGGAAGGGAGGCATCCCGCCGCCCCATCAGCAAGAGATTTGGAGTAACTGGGTCTGTGTCAGATATCTCTGATGATACATAGCCAAGTGGTTTAGAGTTTAGTATTCCTTCCACTTCAACCAGAACAGTAGACAGGACTTCGTCAGACACAATCTGATCCTTAAGTACTACTTGAAGACAGGATTTAATAGAGCGGATTTCACGCTCCCAGGCTCCACCGAAATGAGGTGCATGTGGAGGGTTAAACTGAAAGGAAATACTCTGTTCACTCAGTTTTTCTTTGATTGCGGGCTCAAGTGCAGAGAATGTTTCTTGGAGTTCTCGATTCCCTCCTCTGAAATTTGTGCCCTGGTCAGAGATTAATTCGAAAGGTTTGCCTCGCCGGGCAACAAAACGACGTAAAGCCATGAGAAAGGAGTCAGAGTCTATACTATGCAGAAGGTCCAAGTGGATACACCTTGTGGTGAGACACTTGAAAATGATTCCCCAGCGTTTTTCATGTCGTCTGCCTATCTTTACTGTAAATGGTCCGAAGCAATCAACTCCCGTTGACCAGAAAGGAGGCTGGAATAAGCGAAGACGAGCAGCAGGGAGATCAGCCATTTTAGGGTTGACGGGATTACTGCGCCATTTCCTGCATTCTCTGCACTGGCGTTGATATTTCTTTATGGCTTGTCTGCCTCGGATAATCCAGTAGGTTCTTCGCAACTCAGCGAAGACACGTTCAGGACCGGGATGAAGTAGTCGGTTGTCGTAGTCTTGAATAATGAGTTTAGTGACGGGGTGGTCAGGTGCCAGTACAATAGGATGTAAGGTATCAGCATCAAGGTTCTCAGCCTTCCGAAGACGACCTCCGACCCTAATAATTCCCAAGGCTTGATCATATTCAGGTGACAGAGTACTTAACCTACTGTTAGTATGTATGACTTTGCCATTCTGAAGAGCGTGGACTTCATCAGGAAAGCTATCCTGCTGAGCTTGTCTCAGAAGCAGCAGTTCGGTATCAATACGTTGTGCGGCGGACATTGGGGATGCTATTGTACCGTGTACAGTCTGGTAGGTGGCTTGAACTAAGTCTGTCCATGTGGCGTGTTGCTCTGGATCTGGTAGAGAAGACTGAAGGACAGCCACATGAGCACAGAAAAATGACTTTCTTAGCTCACTTTCATCGGTGGAGGATAAGGGGGGTTGTGTTGGCCAGTGTTCCTGTGGCTGCTGAAGGAAGGGAGGACCCTGATTCCACTGACAAACGTGCGAGAGCTCATGCAGAGATTTGCCTCTTGTAATATCATCAGCAGGATTTAGTTCTGAGTCCACATATCTCCAATTATCAGAACTGGTCAACTCCTGTATTTCAGCAACCCGTGTGCCAACGAACACCTTGTAGTGACAGGATTCCGATTTGATCCACGTAAGAACTGTGGTGGAGTCTGTCCAGAGAATGGTGTTATGGATGGGCAACGTAATTTCAGTTAAGAGGAGTTTAGCCAGTTGGGCTCCAGTAAGGGCACCACAAAGTTCCAATCGCGGCATTGATAGTTGCTTTTTGGGCGCAACACGGGATCTGGCCATAACAAATGAGGTATGGATCTTTCCCTCCTCGTCTTGGAGACGCAGATATGCCACTGAACCATAAGCCCGCTCAGAGGCATCACAGAACACATGCAATTCGATTTTGTCTTTGTCAGGTTCTGGACAGATTGGGAAATAGCACCTTGGCATGCTTACCATGGGAAGATATTGCAGTTCATTGGTCCACTCTTGCCATTTGCCGAGCATCTCCTCGCCAATGCAGTCATCCCAGCCTCTTTTGTTTATCCACAGAGCTTGAATGAGGGTTTTAGCTCGGGTGGTATAAGGTAATATATAACCAAGAGGGTCATATTGGGAGGCTAGCACTCTATAAATGTTGCGCAAGGTGGGCTCCTCAGTTGATAGCCGGCGATTTTGATAGCCAAGCTTGTCAGAAGTGCAGTGCCAAGAGAGCCCAAGTGTAGACTCTTGTGGGTCTGTTTTGTTTACAGTCAGCCATAGCTCACAGCTTTCTGATCGTGCCTCAGTTGGTAAATGAGCGATTACCTCTGGGTAGTTACTGGCCCACTGTCTTATGTCGAACCCCCCTGCTGATAGTAATGCTCTCATTTTGTTTATGAGCTGTTTGGCCTCATTGGTTGAGGAAAGGGACTGCAAACAATTATCCACATAGAAGGATTTTAACACAGAGTCTACAACCTCTTCGTTGCCTTCACGATGGTCCATGACATGACGCTGGAGGGCGTAAATGGCACAGCATGGGCTACACGTGGTGCCAAATGGGAGAACGTGCCATTCATAAATGTCAGGACTCCTCTCCTTCTCCAGATCTCTCCACAAGAAGCGCAGCAATGGCTGATCATCTGGAAGGAGGCGGACTTGATGGAACATTGAACGAATGTCTCCACTGATGGCCACGGGATATTGTCGGAATCTGAGGAGAACTCCCAGCAATGATGGACCCAAGGTAGGACCTGGGAGCAACTGGTCATTCAGAGAAAATTGGTGAAACTGATAAGAGCAGTTGAACACAACTCGGGCTTTGTTATTGTGATGTACAAGATGGTGGGGAATGAACCATGATTCATCTGTACCTTTAGCCTCTTCAGGAGTGAGTTTCATCACGTATCCTGACTGTTCGAGTTTGTGGATTTCTTTATTGTAGACTTCTGCTAGCTCTGAATTACTATTCAAACGGCGCTCAGTGGCCCTTAAAAGAGCCATGACCGATTCTGGACCTGCATGCAAGGCAGGTGCATTCCCTTTACGAAGAAGAGGAGTTGCGTAGCGAGAGACTCCATCCACTTCAACTCTCTTTGTTTTTGTTTCCAGCACTGTAAGAGCATCTCTGTCCTGCTTGGATCATGTTATGTCTTTCAGAGGCTGAAAGGGAAGTACGTCTACTTACCATAGTTTTTCAACATGATAAGACAGATCTTGCGTGGGAGAGCTGAACAGCGAGATATTCAGACAGGTAGTCTCCAATGGCTGGTCTAGGAATGTAGTTGGACCCTGAATGGCCCAGCCTAAACTTGTACTGACTGCAACAGGGCTGCCCAATGGGCCCATGAGTACTGGTGCTATCGGTGTGATAAGATGTGGGTAATCAGAACCGATAAGAAGCATGGGCTGTACTTCTTTGAAAGGCATAATGGGAATGTCTCTCAAATGTACAAACTTGTTCTTCAGAACATCCACAGGACAGGATTGCTTGGCAATATTCAGCTTGTCTGCAGTAAAGGCAGTGTGTATCTTGTAGCGAATGCTCGGATTCACAGAGGCGGACACTTCAAAGGAGACTGATGCACCCTGGATTTCTACAACTTCTTGTCTGATTGTTCTAAGGGCAATCGATTCATCTCTTCCTTCCAGGTCAAGGTAATGGACTGCCGTAGGGAGAATTATGGTTCTTTCAGACCCATCGTCAAGAATAGCATATGTGTCCAGTATTCTCCCCTTGCTATGAAGTCTGACCTGAACCACTTTCAACATAACTCTGCCAGAATGAGTAACCTGATCAAGGTAGATGGTACGGGGTACTGTACTGACAGTAAGAATGCTCTTGTTCATGTTGGTTGCAGTCTCATGGAGAACTGATAAATGCTGTTCACCGCAATTGGAGCATGGCTTTCTCAGGGTACAGTTTGCAGGCTCATGTCCTCTACCACACTTCCAGCATCGGTTATTGTCCTTTATCCAGGCTGTTCTTTGTGCGACATTTAATTTGCCAAATTCAGGGCAAGAGTTGAGGTAATGCTGCTGGCATTTGCAGAAGGGGCAATACGGCTTAAAGCTTTCCCGTTTCTTGGCTTTTGTCTGTTCTTTGTTTATCTGGAATGACGAGGTAGATGAAGCAGAGGGCCTTTCTGTCGTATAGTCCATGCCATAGTAGATTGTGGACTGCATCTTTGGTGGCTTTGGGGGTTTCTGCTCTCTGTTCTCCGTCCGAGGTCTATCTGGACTATACAGCTCAGCTGCTCTCCTTGATATCTGAAGTGCTTGCGATTTCTTCTCGAGCCACTCTGCAAACTCAGGAAGAGTGTAGGTTCTATCAGTCCCATTCTGGAGAATACCTTTGGTCATGCAATACTCAACGAAACCATCTCTGTAAGAGAGTGGGAGCTTGGTGAGCAATCTGTCGACATGTGAGCCACACATAAGCTCAGTTCTAGAAGGCCCTTCCAATGTGTTAAGGAGACCAACAAGAGAACTAACTGCTAAAGCAAAGTCCTCAAACCCTTGAACATCCCCTGGCTTTAATGGAGGTGTGCGGAGAATGTTGCCGATTTCTCCCTGTACCAGTTGTCGAGGCTGGCCATAGCGCTGTTGCAAAGCTTGCATGGCTCGGGTATAAGGCCTGGGATCATACATATAGCGCTTAGCTATCTGGAAGGCAGCTGGTAGTTTCAGATGATCAAGTAACACTTGAAATTTATAGTCCTCGGTCAAATGGAGATGTGGGCCAAGGACACCATCAAGTCCCTTCTTTAACAAAGCAAAATCACTCTCCTTCCCAGTGGTGAAATTGATGAGCTTAGGTTTTGGGATTCCATAAGAGGAAGCGATAGCCATCTCCACCATGCTTGGAACTTGAACTGCTGGCTGTACAGTAGAAGGGAATGGTACAGAATATGACTGCGGTTGAGGTATTGCCTCTGCGGGTCTGACAGATCGATAGCCCTGTGTGTACTGATCTGAATAATTTACAGATTGCAGTGGAGGAGGTTCTGTGTACTGCGACATCAAAGGCTGTGCCGGAGCGAATGGTAACGACTGCGTGAACTGTTGTTGCACATATTTAGGATTCACAGTATTGCTCGGCATAGGTGTCTTTAAATGTGCATGAGCTGTTGGATGGCTAGGTACAGTTCGGTACTCCGTGAACGTAGGTGATGTCGTAGGAAGTATTCGTTGTTGTACAGAGGGCTGAACTTGTGGCTGGAATGTCAGCTGAAGATCACCAGGTCGTTGAAAAACAAATGACGGATACATCACACCTGCTGGAGCAGACTGTGGGCGTGGTTTGCATTGCTCTACATGATGTTCCGCGACAGGGACAGAGGCTGGACGAGACAAGGGCTGCTGAGCCTGAGGTAGTAACCCTGGTGGCACCTGGACTGGAAGCTGACTGTGTGGCTGAGGTAAGGCTGTTGTTGATGAGTGTGCAGGTATAATCTGAGAAGTGTACCTTGCCATTTCGATGTTTTCAGAGCTTCGGTGACCTGGTTTTGTGTCCGCATAGAGAAGAGGCAAGCTGGCGCTGCGATGCTGGATGGACTGCTGTTGACTGCCTGAGTGAGGGACTGACTTCTGATGTCCGGCACCTGTGGCATGGGAATAGCTTAAGCCCTGATGCATCCATGGGGAAACTTTGCCTTGCTCAAGAGACATTTGTAATATGCTTTGTAGTTCTTTGATTTGCTCTTGAACATTGCAAACACACTCCTCCACTCTACGTAACCTTGTAGTCTCAGCGTACTGCTCAGTCCAATGTCTTTCAGGGGTAGAAGTTCGATATTCAGCAGCTGGGGCCGAAACAGTCTCGCTAATCTGCATATGCTGTAAATCCTCTTGCAAGGAGGGTGGAACAAGCTGCCGTGGTTGGGAAGTGAGTACGAAGTCCTCCAGATGTCCAGGAATTCTTCGAATCCTGCTAGGACGGAGTCTCTGTTGTTCCTCATTGTAATCCTGAGATGCTGCCATGAAGACTAGATGTTGATCCGGCTCGAAGGACCACTTTGTTACGATGTATGTGCGTAGATGCACTGACTTTTCAACATCTTATCTTCAACCTCTGTCAGAAGGTTGCTAGGCAAAGATCCATGACAGTTTGGGGTCTCACACATCGATTTATTCCACAATTAGTTACATGTAGATGTGTTTGTGTGATTGTGTGTGTGGTTTCTGAAATAAAAGAAAAGTAATGAATAAATTGAATACACATTCCAAACAACATACAATGCTTGTAAATATGTTACAACAAATAAAGCAATACTGAAATGTGGATTGAAAATTACAAAGCGTAATTTGACTAATGGCCGCTAGGTGGAGCTCTTACACTAGGAATAGAACAGACGATACTACGTGATATCTTGCTAAAGGCAATCAAACAGGATTACTCGTTTACATCACGAAAACAACATGATCTGACTGTAAATACTAGTATGATGATACAAGTATCTTAGGAGATCTATATCAGCATTACTGATATATGTATTTACAGTAAACGTAGATCTGCAGAGACACGTCTGGGAATTGAACTCTTAGAACGTACATAACTATCGAGTTAACCAACAGTCCGCATACATGAGTCTACACATATCCATACACATTTCTTACAATGTATATTAATGTAACTTACGTTTTCATGAACGCACACACATTAAACAAACAACGATGTCGCAGCAGAACGGTGGTCTGAACTTGTCTGGGCACGTCCTTGACTCCACCCACACGAGCTGCACTTCAAATTAAAAGTTCAACAGGGATTTTATACAACACTCTTTTATTTTCTACTAATTAACCAAAATCGCAGTTCTGCCTCTCCAACTCCATGTATTCCAATTGCTCGCTATGAACTTCCTGGAACTATTTGAAGTCTACACGAATCACGTGACGATCGAGCGTTTTGAACTTCCGTTGTCGCAACTCTCTCTCTATACGGCTCTGGTCACAGCCAATTACAACCCACTTTAAGAAACGCAGCCCCATACTTACTTGTCCATTTTTGGTAAATTACATCAAATTTGTCCGGTGACCCAAAGAATACATCCATACAGGCAGTACAAATATGTACATCTTCTACTTTTTTCTTCTACATCTTCTAGCATGAAGAAGTGATTAAATTATTATTATATTAATAAAAATGAACAAATGTCCAATACAATCTTACTGTAAAGCTACAAAAATCAAGGAATAATTTCAAGTTCATTTCTGATTTCATTATCATTTCTGTAATACAGTATCAGCAACACATTTCAGTGTATGTTATAATGTTTCAAAAGGATTCCATGAACACTTATCTGCAGAGAAAATATATACCAGGCTCAGATGCTTGCTCATTTGGAAAGAAAATATATTGGTTTATCTTTCCACAAACACACAGACTTGAAAACATCTTGGCTGGGGGCTAATAGGTACTTTCTGGTAATGAATGAATATGTGTGTGTGTGTGTGTGTATGTGTACTTGTTTTTGCTACATTGTGGGGATAGTAAAACAGTGTAGTGTACAAGGATAGTAAAACCTGAAATGTTTGACATTGTGGGGACTGGCTTGTGGTCCCCATGGGTACAAAAGCTTATAAATCATACAGAATGAGATTTTTTGAGAAAGTAAAAATGCAGAAAGTTTTCTGTAAGGGTTAGGTTTAGGGGTAGGGTTAGGGTTAGGAGATAGAAAATACAGTGTGGACAGTATACAAACCATTGCGCTTATGGAGAGTCCCCACAAAGATAATAAACCAGACGTGTGTGTGTGTATATATATATATACAAAACAACAACAGTGCATGTATTTATGCTCTTCAATGACTAATTAACAATGACAAACAATTTTAAAAAGCAAGTGTATTTAAAAGAACAAAGCCACTAACAGATTTAAAAAAACTTTTAATCTAACCACCAAACAGAAAACAGAGGCAATATAATTTACAGAGCTGTTACAGGACAAAAACACAAAATCTGAATTCGGTCTCTGCAACTGTGAGGTATTAGTAATACTAACAAACATTACATTAGAGCACATACATCTTTAGGATGAACTTTGAATGTTTTCTTGTGGCTCCCAGGTGTTTTTCCACTTCATCCCACTGTAAGACAGAAAGACAGCACAAAGCATTAGTCATTTTGTTCATAAACATTATCTTGACATTGTACAATAAGACATGTAGTTTTAAAGTACGCTTGCATTCCTATTTTTCAAAACATAATCTACATTATTAATCTGGTATTTCATTTTTGTGTATATTATGTAATTATTGTGTAATTTAATTGTTTGACATTGTTCTCAATGTGTCGGACAGTAACACGTTTTTCATTGATTTGGTTCCGTGTTCAGAATCAATTTTATTCTTCTTTAAGACAAAATTATAATGCAATTCTCAACAAAGCACTGATAAAAAAAAGCACTTCAAACTAAGAGTGTTTAAAATATTAAAGAATAGATCAAAAAACTAAAAGCACATCACATTTTAAATTAAATTCCAATTACACTCAAGTCTGAAGTACTAATGGTGTTGTGAAGGTGATTAGAGATGTTATAAGCCTGTGAGGGATAGATGCACATCTCCTAAACGAAATGTCATGTTATTAAATGTGTTGTTAGATTGTTCTGCTAAATAAACAGAAAAAATATCTTTCCAAGAAATTTCAGAGGACAAAAAAAAAAACAAAAAAAACAAAAAACGGAAGAGCACAAGCTGTGCAAAATTACAGGTAATTGAAAGATTCATGTAGCTTTTAGCAGAGGACACCATAGAAATCACACTAAGTCAGTCCCTCACACTTTCGCTTTCATACCTATCATGGCATCGCTTTGAAAAAGGTAAATTGATCATAGATAATTTTATCTGTTGTGATTTGTGTAACATGGGTTATGTGGTTTGTATTGTTTCACTCAAGAAAACTATTTATATTATTATTCTTATAATTAAGAATGTACTTAATTACTACAATGTACTACATTGAGAAAACAGAATTAGAATTTTGTCACTGGTTTGGCAATCAGACTTCAGTGACACTGATGAAACTGCAATTGCAGTTAAAGCTGAATAACAGTTTATAAAATGTTTGTTGAAATAAAAAAATGTTTTTCCACAATTTATATAAATGTTTTTTTTTTTTTGTTTGTTTTGTTCTGTCAATTAACTACAGTACAGTACACCTCAGATAACAAACATACCATCCAGAGCAAGGATGCCACTGCACCAAAACTTCTGCATGGCCCTTAGAAAAATAACAGAAAGAAACATGGCAATAATAAATAATAACATAAATATAAATATATAGCAATAATGATCTTAGCATAATAAAATATATTACTATATTATCAATTCAATTTTGCAAAAACACAGAACTTTTTATACAGAAGTTTTTATTTTTGCCAAATTAAAACTGGAAAATACTTCACATTTGCAAAACTTAAATTGCATGGTAAACTTAAAATTTGTGAGAACATGAATGCTTAAATCTGGAGCACAAAACCAGTCATTAGTCATACAGGTATACAGAATATCCAAAAAGAATTCACAGCGCCTCTCTTTTTACACATTTTTTTTTTACAGCCTTATTCCAAAATGGATTAAATTGATTATTTTGCCCAAAATTTTATGGTCTGAAGTTTTCATCAAGCACAACTTTAAAGGTGTTTTTTCTCAATTTGTTTTATTTATTTGCACCCTCAGATTCTAGATTTTCAAATGGCTGTATCTCTGCCAAATATTGTTCTATCCTAACAAACAATCCAGCTTATTAATGAATTAATGAACTAGCCTATTTGTTATTTCACAACATACAAAACAGCTAATTAGTATTATTGTGAATGTGTCTGTTTTATTATTATTATTTTTTCTTTTTTTTAACAAACCTCCCTGATTCTCTTCCTCAAAATTTTTTTGTAGGGGAAACTGGTGGAGTCTTTATGAATGGGGCACTCTGAAACAAATTAGAAAATGGTTATATTTTGTAACGGACATAAGTAAAATAGACATCTACATTCAACAGACATCTCTATAAATTGGCATGAGGGTCATGGATAAAGAGAATTTTTAAAAGGAAAACTGAGAATTCAGCTGAACAGGACCCTTTTCATTGATGTTACAGTAATATGGAATGAAAAAGAGAATTTTTTTAAATGTGGGAGTTCTCACTACTATTACCACTTGTGTGTGTGAATGTACATTCAACTTATAAAAGCTTAAAGTGCTACAGCTATTTGTACAGTACGTTCAATGTGCCTGACTGCCAGAGTCATTAGCTTCAAGTTAATTTAGCTATATAAAAACAGTCTGATATGTTGCCTTATTGTGCAAACCTTTAACTGTTATGACATTATCTTAATTTCAATATCATATTTAAACACACTGGTGTAGATTCAACATTTACTTCACTGTTTTTCTTCCTTTTCTTACCTCCATGTGGCAAAATAATATGGAAACAAAATGTGTCTTTATATTATATATAATAATTATATTATACATAGTCCTTTTTGTGAAAAAAAAAAAAATAAATAAATGAATAAATAAACTAAGCTTGGGTTATGTATACTACACTATTCACTGCATAACATTAAATTGCCAAAAATAAATAAACAAGACACAAGAAAATAAATAAAACATATAAGATGCATATTACAATATGTGCCTTTCTAACCTAATCCCTTAAAAAAAACAATGAGAAAGGTCCCGTTCCAGTTACCTAAAACACAGCAAAAACTAAGAACAGTTTTGATTCATATATCAAAACTAATCCACAAATCCACAAATCCATAATTACCTTTAGGTTCTGTTTTCCTCTTTGTCTTTTTTTGGTGCGTAAGACACTGTGTCTGGACTGCCTGGCTCAGTGGACACAGGATTGAGCAGACGAAGCAGAAAGGATAGGGGCTGGTGGCAGAGGAGAAGCCAGGGAAGAAGATATAGGACTGGGTTGAGAGAACTTCAAAACAGACTGAGTCAGGGTGGAGACTGAAGGAGCAACAGATAACGACAAGGAGTTTGTGAAAGAAATAGGAGAAGCCAAGGAGGAAGATGCAGGAGTTTCAGACTCAGGGGGGAGCAGAGGTGTTGACTCTGATGCCGGGTCTGCTGTGTTGTCTATTGGTGGAGTCTCTGTCTGTTTGCTGGTTGTTGCTGGAGTCTCGACCGTGCTGCTTGCTGCTTTCTCTGAGTTATCCACTGTTGGAAAAAAAAAATTGTGATATGAATCTAATAATCTGCAGTAATCAGCACATTTAAAACAAATCTTTTTAAATGCTCAAAAACACTATGCAACTTTTAAACTCTGTATTGGTATAAGAAACTAAAATATATGTGACCTACTGCTAAGAAGGTACATGATAAATCAAAATATAAATAAATATATATATAATATATATAAAACTCTGTAAAATTATCAAACAAGTTTGATATCCTCCATCTGGATGGAATCACAGCTAGAAGCTCAGCTAAAAAAGAACTAAAAAGAGTATGTGATTTTCTGAGAAAATGTGAATGTGAATGTGAAGAATGTGAAGGCTGGCTCTGACTTTCAGCAACTAGCATCAATACATAATGTGAAATTGAATGACCAAGTATACACTGCCATGTACATTTGCAGTTCATACACTATGCTCATCTCATTATAGCATAGAGCAGTGCAGAATAAATTTATTACAGTATAACAGTAATCTAAAAATTTTCTAAAAATAAACATTTATTGTAGGACGGGACAATAACTCAATATCAATATATATCATGGCATATTTTTTTTTCAGTAACAGTGATATGATTTTTAAACACAATTTAGATATTTCAGTATAGGCTACATTGCAGCATTTGTCACTGACTGATGTTCAGGGTGCAGCTGTCAGAAAGAGCAGAATACTGACAGCAATCCTGATCACACACACAAATTTGACATACATAGTTGAATTAACCAATAGTTTTAGTTTTTGTAGTGTTTATAGTACACATCTAGCTCATTCAAGCGTGATTACATTTTAGTGTCTTTGTTTCCATAACGACGGCCTCTAGAAAACACATTATGACGTGTGACACAGCATGTGGTAAAGCTGCACAAAATTATTTAGATAAAACAAATAATGGACAAATAATTACATAATGTTCTCATAATTTACGTAAATTAATTAAAAATTAAAATTCATCCCATCCAGGTAACAGCTGCGAAATTATACATACAAAAAAAATAAAATGTCCCTGTTAAAAAAAAGTGCTGGTTAGGTAGTTTTTGTGTGGTTAGGCTGCTGGTTTAAGCTGATCCTCAGCACATGACCAGTTAAGGACAAGCTTTAAGCAGCTCAAGCCAGTAGCCATGCTTAAAAACATAACTAACCAGCATATGCTGTTTTTTTAACAGGAATATTGAAGAGTTCTTTATAAATAAAATAATCAACTGTACAATGAAAATAAAAGTACAGAGGCCCATTGTGGTGGATATAGGGCTTCAGACACAAAACAGTTTGCTGTAAAGGATCATGCCAGTTCTATTGAATGAGACATTTTACCATTACAGGGGAGCAGAGGTGTTGACTCTGATGCCGGGTCTGCTGTGTTGTGTATTGGTGGAGTCTCTGTCTGTTTGCTGTTTGGTGCTGGAGTCTCTCCCACTCTGCTTGTTGCTTTCTCTGCAATAGCCACTGTTAAAACAAGAAACAAGAGAATAATAATAATAATAATAATAATATTAATAATTCAACAATAACTTAGCAGTAATTAAATAATAAAAAGAAATAAATAATTCTTGTTTAAGTCCTATGGGTTGTATGGGTCCAAATTATTTTGGACACAAGAAAATAAATATTCACCTTTTGCTAGGAGACATGATAAAAAAAAACCAATATGAGTTCCAAAATAATAGTACTTTTGAATGAGACATTTTCAAATAAAACAAGAATACACGTCATGCTGTTCACATGTTAAAGCAAAACTTTAATTCTGCTAAGCAAAATTATGTAGGGTTTGCAAAAACCATTATTGCTGGGGTTTTTTTAATTATTCCTCAAATGAATCAAGGATGCACTTATAAACAATGAAATAAGTAAAAATATAGCATGCACATCTGTGTTTATTACCATTCAGAAGACTTTCATATAACCTCTTTATTGTGACAAATGCATCCTGTGCATCTTCTGTTTCCATCTTCCATGGACAGAAGCACTCTGCAGAAAAACCGTTTGAGGTTCTCCTGGCAAGGAGAAGGACTGGATACCTCTCTAAAAGTTGCCATTTGTGGAGCTGCAATAAAATTGACACTATAAATTTAAATAAAATTGAAAAAGATTATAAGACTGAAATTCTGATAAATAACATATGTGGGTGTGTATGTGTGTGTGCCTAGACAAGATAATAGATAAGCTATGCATTGAAAATTAGACTGAGTTAACTGTTAAAAAAAAACGAAAAAAAAACTAAACAAAATGCACACACACATGTTGACAACTATTTGAATTCACTGACATCTGTCAGACATATATTAGTGCTGTCAAATCAAATAACAATACACACACGTACATATGCTGTATGTACACTTTGATATATAAGTGTATATGTATATGTGTGTGTATATATACATAAACCCTTATATATCTAAGTATACATACAGTTATTATTGTGTGTACAAACTAGGGTTGAGTTAAGTTGAAGCTAAACCCTGCAGGACAGTGGCTCTCCAGGTCCGAGTTGGACACCCCTGTTTTATAATTTTACACTCTAATGTTAAGTAACTTCTGATTTAGTGTTCTTTATCAGACCTGAGCACAGTGGACAAAATAAATATCATGCTTTAGTCAGTATACACGATGAAGAAAGAATTGTTTAACTGTTTAAATCTAAAAAAAGAACAGAGACAGTTTACTAACTATATCTGAAAGAAAACCCTACCAGTAGATTGGTTCCATCATACACTTTGTTCACACTGCTGTTTTTTTTTTTGACGCTCTTTCCATTCTTGGGAAAGCTGTTTCTTTTTTTCTTCAAGCTTTTGCTTATATGGCTGCTTGGCACTACAGTGTAGGCACATTTTGCTTGCAACTCCAATTTTTTTCCTGCATTTGTAACAGTCCTTCAGAGTAGGCATCTGAAAAAAAAACAAAAAACATAAATGATCATTAAAGTACTGCATGCTGTGTTAAGAGGGGATAAGAAATATTTTTTTTAACCCCTACTATGTTGATGAAACTCAACATAGTAGAAAATATTGTCACCACAGTGAGCTAAGGTTCAAAGCTTTTAAAGATAACTGCACCCTGAAAGAATGTATACATAGACACATGTAACTGACTGGTGTCTGGTGTTGCAAAAACTCCTGTTACTAATTAGACTCCAGCTATAGTTTTGGAAAGCTTTTTATGTACTACAATTTGATAAATCTGTCAAATTATCTGAAGCCAGGAAAATATATGCCAGGAAATAAGTTATTACAGACATTTTATTTAAAATAATAACGTGTATCATTACCATTACACACTAATGTGTATATTTATTATGGTGATTGCATTTGCATTTTATTTCACAATCTCCATAATTGGATATTTTTGTTAAATATCATCTGAAATACGATACGAATCGTCATTTAGAACGTAAAATGTGCGTAATAATTAACTAAAATGTAGTTCTCAACTGAAATATAGTTGAAATGATTTCAAAACTAACATGTTTTGTACATCGAAACAAAATGTGTGGACTTTTTACATGGTCCCTTACCAAAACCTTTACAATTTCCAGTTAATATCACAGTAAATGCTAACTTTACACTGCTGATGTGTTCTGCTCAAATTATTTTACAGTCAAACATGCTAAACTAATTTGGAAATAGCATCCCGTACAGATTTAACACAGGAAGCATAATGTAATGCTCATTCTAAATCGATGATTATTATGTGCCTAAAAGGCCTACTTTCCAACAATGATCGATCTCTTTCGAATATTTGAAATATTGTGGCGACGGATATTAATAACAGCAAAGTGTAATAACACTATTTTGATGTTCACGCTGGCTAATTTTTCTATTTAGCCTACAAATGGATATTTCACAATGTCCTTTATAATGTAGTTATAGTAAGCTAAACAGCAGCTAAACACCACAGACAAAGGTGAAACAAAACAAAACACCCTAACTACATATTTTGATGTAATATTTATATTATCAATGTTTGCTCATAACATACCTTTAATTAGCCTCAATTATCCCGCAGAATAATCCACAATGCAATGCGAGGCGAACCTGTGTGGCGTATTTCCAGCTGGCGTTAGGGGCGCTATTTTCAGGAACGCTCCACAGGGTCGTATTTGGGGTAAGATGCAAACGACCTGTATGGTCGTATGGATTGGAGGACTTGTTGCAAGCTTCTGCAGTTAAACTGAAAACTAAAGGACAGACAAAAAAAAAAGCTTCAGAACAGTGATTGATGAATAATCAGAGACTGTGTCACTGTTTGAAAATCACTAACATCTCTTACAGGACGATAAAGATCAGCTGGGGACTAAAAAAATAGACAGAGGAGAGAACAGAATATCAACATGTCAACCTCCGATACCACAGGTAAAAATCACAGTCACATCATTGTTTAAAATGATTCTAAAGAACATTTTTATTAGATTCTCTCAATAAAATAATTTTTTTTCAAGCACTTTATTTACGTTTCAAATCCACTTCTTTCTGCATATTATCTCATCAACAAATTCCAAACATAAGTCTTTATCTACATATTGAAGTAATGTGTGGTAAACATACCTCCTGCTGGTGGAGTCTGGTTATTTTGATCTGTGATGTTGATTAAGATCAAGATATTTGCATCATAACATGTCACATATCACATGTGTTGTGTGTTATTGTCTGATGTGAGGACTGTGGACATTGAATGTCTGATTTGACTGTTTGCAGTGAGGATTGTTGTTCTGGGTTCGAGCGTGTCTGAAAACAGTCATGTGGGAAACTTCATATTAGGACGAGCAGCGTTTGACAGTGAAGCTCCTCCAGATGTTGTAGAGAGAGTCGCAGGAAGACTGAAGGACAGACACGTGATCATCATCAACAGTCCTCAGCTGCTCCAGACCAACATCTCAGATCATCAGATCACACAGACAGTGAGAGAGTGTGTCCATCTGTCTGATCCAGGACCTCATGTGATCGTTCTGCTCCTCAAACATGAGCCGTGTTCAGCAGAAGATCAAGAGCGTGTGGAGAAGGTGCTGCTCTCTTTCTCTGAGCGCGTTTATCAACACACCATGGTGTTCAGCACACGAGAGCCACTGAAACCAATGACATCCTGCAGAAAATCATTCAGAAATGTGCAAACAGACACTTCAGTCTTCAGACGAGCAGCTCTCCTCATGATCTTCGGCAGACACTTGAAGACATTGTGAAGATGAATGATAAATAAACATGTTTTCTTTTTGTTCTGTTCTCAGTTCCAGAGTATAAAAAGATGAATCTGGTTGTGTGTGGGAGCGACAAGACATTAAAATCCTCCATATCAGAGCAGATCCTGCAGCAGACAGACAGAAGATCAGATCGTCAGATCAGTCTGGTGGAGCTTCCAGCTCTGATTCGTCTCTCAGAGGAGGAAGTGATGCGTCAGACTCACCGCTGTGTGTCTGTCTGTCATCCTGGAGTTCATGTTTTCATCATCATCATTCCTGATGCTCCAATTAATAATGAAGACAAAGAAGAAATGGAGAAGATCCAGAGGATATTCAGCTCAAGAATCAACAAACACATCATGATCCTCATAAAGCTGAATTCAGAGCATCAGACAGCAGAACTAAATGAAGAAACACAATCTGTCATTCAGATTTTTGGAGGAAGACATCAGTTCATTAATCCCAAAACACAAGTGTCTGTGTTGATGGAGAAACTGGAGCAGATGGTTGAGGAAAATAGTGGTGTTTGTTTCTCCACCGAGACACTGATGGAGATACAGATGGAAAAACTGCTGAAATTTGAAGAGATGAAAAAGAAAATTCAATCACTAGAGACACATTTACTGTCACGAGGTAATAAACAGAAAATCATTTTGGGTCTTAAACTACAGAGCATGTTTTGAAACAGATTTTTTATTACAGTAGAGTTTGATTCTCTATTAGAGTTTTATACAGTTGTATTTCAAACAGAAGAACAGCAAAATTCAACATTCTAAAGATCAAAAATTCAAAATTAAATTAAAAAAAAATTCAAAAGTCAAACATTTTGATTGATCTTTGACCAAAAAAAATGAGCTTCAGTGTTCAACAGGAAATGAAGATTATTGCAGTAGTCAGTCTGATAATTCTGGCCATTCACTGAACTACTACGATGCTCTGGAGCAGTGTTTTCTTTAAAATATTTGCACTAAAATGCAGACTTTAAACTGTGCAGATAATGTGAATTTGACAGAGAGCAACTGCGTAATGAAAAGATAGAAAAGCACACCGATGGTGTTTCTGAACACCAGTGTTCGGTGTGAATGTGTGAATTGTACATTGTGTGAATTGTAGAGTGGCTTGTAAATTTTACATCCTCACAATGCATTTCCAGGCATACAAAACTAAATAAATACTAAACAAGCAGATAGCAGACCTCTTTTATGTTACAGAATCAGATTTTGACAGAAAAACACTTTAAGCTGTAAAACTGATGCATTTCTTCTCTTACAGGTTCAACAGAGAGTGAAGATGATCTGAGGATTTTGCTGCTGGGAAAAACTGCAACTGGAAACACCATCTTAGGAAGAAAGAAGTTTACAGCAGAAACATCTCAAGAGTCTGTTACTAAAGAGTGTCAGAGAGAAACAGCTGAAATCAACAGCAGACACATTACTGTGATCGACACTCCAGGACTGTTTGATACTGAACTCACTAATGAAGAAATACAGAGTGAAATCAGCAACTGCATCCCCATGATCCTGCCTGGACCACATGTGTTCATCATTGTGCTCAATTTAGGACAAAGATTCACCAAAGAAGAGGCAACAGCTGTGGAGATCATCAAGGAGACGTTTGGAGAGAAATCATTATTGTTCACTATGGTGCTCTTCACCAGAGGAGACTTTTTAGAGAACAAAACCATTGAACAGTGTTTGGGAAAACCTGGATCTGCTCTGAATCAGCTGATTGAATCATGTGGAAACAGATTCCATGTGTTCAATAATAAAGAGACTGGAGACCAAACACAGGTGACTGATCTACTGCAGAAGATTGACAACATGGTGAAAGCAAACGGAGGGAGTTACTACTCATGTAAGATGTTCAGAGAGATGGAAAGACAAATACAAGAACAACAGAAGAACATACTGATGGAGAGAGTCAGAGAAAGAGAAGAAGAGATGAAGAATGTAAAAGAAGAGAAAGAAAGAATGAAGATCATGATGGAGGAAGAACGACAGAATCAGGACAAAGATAAAAAGAGAAGAGAAGATGAATATAAAAGAGAAATGAAGGAACAGGAGGAGCAGATGAGAGACGAGATGAAAAGTGTGAAAGAGGAGTTTAAAAATGAAAAAACAGAAATGAGGAAAGAAACAGAGACTGTAAAGAAAGAGAAAAAAATCTACAGATAGAAATAAACAGACTGATGAAGAGAATAGAGAATGAAAGACAACATCATGACAAAGAGAGAAAGAGAAGAGAAGAAGAGTTTAATGAGAGAGAAGAACGATATAAAACACTCCTGGAAGAGAAAGAAGAGAGTGAGAGAAAGACACAAGAGGACGTGAAGAGAGAACGAGAGGAACGGGAGAAACAGAAACAAGAGGAAAAGACGAGAAGAGAAGAAGAGGAGGAGAAAAGAGAGAGAGAGAAACAGATTTCAGTTGAACAGATTCAGAGACTGAAGAGTGAAATGGAGGGAATAATCAGAGAGAAAGAGAGAATAGAAAGAGAGAGACGAGAACAACTAGAGGATTCAGAGAAGAGACTGACAGAAGAAAGAAACATGAGAGAAGATCAACAAAAGACTCTTGAAGACAAACAGAAACTCCTTGAAGAACAACATGAAAATGAACTGAAGAGAAGACGAGTGGAGTGGAGAGAGGAATATGAAAGCGAGAATGAGGAGATAAAGAAGAAGAAGATCTGCTCTGAAACTGATCATTCACTACAGGTGAGAAACTTGAAGAGCTATTAATGTTCATTTATGTCATTTTAACCCTTTAAACACCTCAACTTCAATATCTCCAGTCCACAATTTATGTCAGTAAAAAGCTTGATAAATAAAATAATTATTTCTATAACAGACAGTAATGCAGAAATGAACTGAACTGATCTTATGACTGAGCTCAAAAGAAAAGACATTTTCTATTTATTATATTCTATTATATTCTTTCTACTTATTATTTCTACTTAATATGATTATATTCATATATATGTTACACCAATGGATGTTTTGTTTTTCATTGCCCATGTGCTCAGTGTGACCCAGTTTTTCCCTGTGTTTCATTATGTTAGTCAGTTCACCTGTGTCTTGGATCAACATCATCTGATATTTTTGGTGAGATCATCTGTCAGAAACTGAAAGAGTCCATTGAGCAGAGCGTCTACAAGAAAACTGCCAGAGATCTGACAGATGAAATGAGATCAAACTGTGAATCACTGAATGGAAGAATGGAAAATCTGGAGAAACACATCCTGAAGACACTGGCAGAACAGGAGGATTTTAACAAATACATGAACTACATTCATAATCCCAGAGATCACTTCAAGAGTTTCATCAGAGATGAAGTCAGTCGGTTCATCACTGATCAGTTCAGTGTCAGTGTTTTACCCAAGATGGAGAAGAACATTAAACTCCTGCAGCAGAAGATCATGAAAGCAGCTCATGAATCTACTGAACATGTTCAAGTGAACAGAGGAGATGTTGGTTTGTGGTTGAAGAGATTCACACAGCAGATCTCAGATGAGCTGATCTTCTCTAAAAAAGACCTCAGTGGAGTCGAACATGATGATGTTGATGATTTCAACCTCCTTGAAGATGTGATGAAGAAAGAACTTCCTGCTGTAATGTCTGAGATCAGAAGTAGATTCAACACAGAGACATTTCCAGTAAATCTGGACTATAAAGACAGACCAGATGAGATTCTGATTGATCTCTTCTGTCAGTGCTGTTGGGTTCAGTGTCCGTTCTGTAAAGTCGTCTGCACAAACACCATAGAAAACCATGATGGAGATCACAGTGTTGCTTTCCACAGAGTGACTGGAATTAATGGCACATATTACAGTTCAATACAGAATCTCTGTACTGATATTTGCACTAATTTAGTGGAAAGTGATCAGTGTTTTGATGCACCAGAGGGAAAGTTTCCATATAGAGATTACAGAAGAGCAGGAGGAGTTTATGTGAAGTGGAGCATCAGCCGTGATTTCTCTGATCTGACCTACTGGAAGTGGTTTGTGTGCAGATTCCAGAAAGATCTGGAAAAATACTACAATAAAACATTTGATGGTTATGGTAAAATACCAGATAAATGGAGAAGATACTCAAAACAAGACGCTATTGAGAGTTTGACTCAATACATGTAATGGAGAAGATGAAGAATGAGACTCTTGTGTCTCGTCTCAGATTCAGGCTCATCTACACCTCAAGAAGATCAGATCTCATCAAATACAGACGAGGATTTAAGACAAGATTCAGTCTAACAGAAGATCTTAGACATATTCTGCAGACAAAGATAAGAATGTTTGCTGTAATACAGTTTAAACAGCTTTGATAAACCAAACAAAGATGACTGACTGTATGTGTTGTGTAAATAAAAAGTCAAGTGTCCGAGACCTGGCAATCTGATTTATAACCAAATCCAGTGCAAACATACTTTATACAAATAATGTAACATCACTGTGAAGACAATAAACTTCTGGTAAAATCAAACTTGTCCAGTGGGCTTTTACAGTGATTTCATATTAAAAGAAATTTTGACCGTATATGAATTAAATAGTTAAAAACACTATTACTGTGAAGATTGTATTGACTCTATTCATTGGTCTTGACATGATTGTGTTTGCAGTGGTTTGTGACTCCAGTCAGTTCATCTGTCAGTAAAACTATCTGTTCCCAAAATAAATGAACAAACAAACATCAAGGACAATGTGTGCATCATTTCTGTTTCATGTAGTCTTTCTAAACACTCTATATCCAATAGTGAGAAATAATTAATCTCTCAACCCTATTTTGAAGTTACGAATTCTCATTCATTAATTTCCCTTTAACTAAGCATATAGTCCTGTATATAATTCATATAGTGTCTTTCAGGTTTGTCAAATCAATTGTCAAACTGTTTCTTATGATTGTCCACTGTCATCTGTAATGAATCCATTGAGGTTTTCAGTCAGTTGCTCAATTTCACCACTAGATGTCAGTGAAGCTGCACTGATTCCACATGAACAGGTGAAGGATTTATATTACATACATTTATTAATTTACTTTAGATTCATTTGGAACTGTTTAAATTGATCTGAATATCAGTTTGTCAGATGTTTAGTGCTGTCTGTTGATTGTCTCTTGTGCTCTGCAGGATCTGCTCATGTCTCTGTTGATCTGCTGATGTTGCTGAGTAAGTTTGGTGATTGTATCTGGAGGACATGAGATTCTGTGCACAGGTATTAGTCCTATATTTGGCTTTAAAACCACGTGTATTTTGACCCACATAGATGTATCTGGGTTAATTTCTGGATATCTACACAAAGAAAGTAAGTTTAAAAGAACAGCATTTACTTGAACATTACTTGACATTATAAATGTCTTTACTGTAACTCTTCATTGATTTATTGCATGTTTGATGAATACAAGTATGAATTTCCTTTAAAAACCAGTCTGTATGTGTTTGTATAGACACACAGTGTTCATGAGCTCAGGATTTCAGACACAATGACAT
Source organism: Labeo catla (assembly GCA_012976165.1). NCBI lineage: Eukaryota > Metazoa > Chordata > Actinopteri > Cypriniformes > Cyprinidae > Labeo > Labeo catla. Next base: position 70,665 of record VONZ01001939.1, read on the forward strand.
TGCGACACAAAGCCACTGATAAACTTGCATATAATTAGACAAAAAAATCCTTTCTTTGTTCACATTGTGTGCGCAGGTGTGAATGAACTATTTTTATCCTGGTGTTCTTGAAATAGTCTGTCGGTGTCGCTGACGTGATTGTGCTGATTGTGACTGTGTCAGCAGTGATTGTGTGATGAAGGCATCAGGTTTCTCTGTCAGGCTTTCATTAATTTCAACACTCTGAAGGTCTCGTGTTTGCGTTTAGGTCACAACAAGACAATCAGAAAAGGCATTTGACTTACAGAGAATAAGAATAATAATAATAAACGTCAATAACTTTAAAACGACTTGACCTAAAAAGGTCTAAACGGTGTGACCGCCAAAAGGGCAAAGCTGATCATGTTTCACAGCCTTCATTTTCAGTATTTTCGCTCTATATAATGAGCAGTGCCCCGCACAAGCCGCCGCAATGTGGATGAAGCCGGGAGAGCTCACTCTCAGCGGAGCGTTCAGTAAGGGACCGTGGGGAAAGTGCAAGTTTTCTTCGTTTTTTTGCTGTAGCTCAGTGGGCGGTGTTTTTGTAATAGCTTCGTTGTTAAGCCTTTCATGCACGGTGTCCACATTTGTGGACAATTATTTAACTCCATTTAGACTAATATGTTAGTATTTTTTAAACTAAAATTTTGAGTAAAAGTTTTTATTCATCAAAAACCTGTCCAGGTATGTGCAAGTCATGCAACAGTGGAGTCAGATTCCATAAAGTCTGCTAGTATATCTATTCAATTTTTTCCAAAGATGCTATAAATTATATTATATTGTATTATAACAAATATATCAACATAAAATGTATTATTATAACATTAAATGGCCACTTTACACATACATATGGAGACAAATTTGCATTTTGCCTGCCAAACAGGTACAGCACAGGTCAAGGAGTCAGTACAGAATATTAGAGAATATCCCAGAGGACAGTGGAAGTAAGATAAGGATGAAAATATGAAAATAAGTTCTTAATGTCAGCATTTTTTTATTTGATTTTTATGATTTGCCTATATTGCTAATAGGTTTCTGCATATATGTAACTACTGTTATTGTTCCTACAATATGTGTTTTATTGATATTATTTTGTAATGTTATTGCTTTTAATAACTTAACTGATATAAATAGCATAACATGCCATTAAAAAAACACATTATTACATAATGTCAGCTGTGGCTTTATGTCCCCTCAGGAACAATCTCCTGCTTTTTTTGGGATGGCTCGGAAAACGCGGGCTGCATTTTGATTGGTTAATCACGCTCAGCAATCTACATATGGACGACGAGTGAGACAGCAGCAGCCAATTAGGGAAGTAAATAAAGTGTTAAGATTTATATATTGATTCATAAAAACTAGTTTTGTCTGTATGGCTTATTTTCTGTGCATTGTGTTTTGTTGGTAGTCGTTAAAAGATTTATTCACGCAGTCATTAGATTAAATCGCCATGGAGTTTTATTATGATAATGCAAATTTTCCCTGAATAAGCTTTCGGGAATATATAGGTTTTGTTAGCTATACTTGAAGATGGGTTACATGTAATATTGTAAACGTTTAAATTAATGTGTTAATTAATGTGTGTTGTTTTTTTGTTCGTTTTTGTTTTTCTTGATGTCAATTAACTGTCATCGAGTTCAGCTCAGCTTTAAGAATACAGTAATTTAGAATTGATAAGACATTATTAATATTATATTGACTGTTACAATGCAGATGAGACTGTTAAATGTACACTAACATGTCAAGATAATTCAATGTTTAAGATCTGAGTAGCAGAATAAAACAAAAAAAGGACTAAATTCATCTCTTCTTGATCTTCTGCATAATTAACACATCTTTATTGATTTTTCTTAAGTGAAATATATAATTAGAGGTACAGAGGTACCTCTGATTATATATTTATGTAAAACCATCATGATATTAATTGTGCTGACTTTACAGTACATGAATTAATAGAGGATTTCAGATGCTGTTTAGGTCAAATGAATGTGTGCACAGAGTGCTTTGTTTTCCCAGTTTGTGTTTTAAGTGAACTGCACTAAAAACCTGAAGCAAACTGTACTCACACCACTTCCTGAGGTAGTCAGTGTGTTTGGACTTTGTGGCTTTCTTGTAAAATTCAACTGAATTGATATCAAACACCCTGGAAAGAAGCAATTCTGTGTTTACCCACTGTATGTTTGGTGCAGCATATTACAGATGTATGTATTTGTAAATGTTCTGTGTCATTCTGTGTTTTTAAAGTACTATATCTTAATTTCTGCAGCTAGATGAAATGGATTCCAGAGTTGTCAGGCTTAAGCCTGTACGTGATGCTGAGTGCCACATAAAATCAAGAACTGAAAGCCATACCTTAAGCAGCGCTTCATTAACAAGATCAAAGGTACGGTGCTCCATATGCTGGAATGACTAAGCGTTCATATTATTTTGTGATAAAAACAAGAACAACAACAACAAATCTGAACATTCATATATTCTAGATTTATTACATGTAAAGTAAAATTTTGAAAGTTTTTTTGTTTGTTTGTTTTAATTTTGATGATTAGAGCTTGCAGCTCTTGAAGGTCAAAATCCAGTCAATACAGTATCTCAAATATTATAATGATTCATAAGATCAAACAGAATGGTTTTTCAGGACATTGTATTGAAACCACAGGCATATTAGTTAGACCATATGCAGTGCTTCATAATTGAACAGTGATGTTATAAAGAAGGGGCTCGGTTAGTGCTGGGTGATAGAACCAAAAATCTGTCTCACAGAACTTTTTAAGAATCTGCTGGTTTCACAGTATATCACAGTATTTTCTTCCTTCTTTAGCTCGAGCAAATATTTGACATCAGTATTTACGTACATTCATTCTCTCTTTTACAGATGAAGCAGATGCTGTTATTGAGATGTCAAGACCCTGTTTGCCAGAAGCAAGTTCAGAACAGGTATTGTGTCATTTTGGTTGCGTGTGCTTATTTTATATCTGTACTATAGAAAGTTGATGTAGAGACTTGAGGTAGAGCTACACACTGTTAAACAGAAAACACACTGCATTGTGAGGACAAAACAATGACATTGTTGTGAAATCATAGGCATTTTAGTGACACCATACAGTATGTGAACCAGAAAACACACTGCATTGCAAGGACAGAATGGTTTGCCAGGACATTGAAGTGTGTAAATGATTATTATAAGGAATTATAAGGAATTATAAGGAATTACCCCCACTTTAGTTCATATTTTGAGGAGATTTTGGTACTAAATAATATGTGCAATAATTACGAACCATGATTAACCATTTAAAGTATAACATTTTCTAATATGTTTAGTATGTATATTGCCCTTAGTTTGATATTTACGGTCAAAATAGACAAAACATTTTTTTATATTTACAGTGTCAGGAGCCAAATTATAGGCATTTGGTGGCCAGTGTTGGAAACTCAGAAGCGAAGACCAGGAGACTCTTGGGTATCTTCAGCAGAATTCTTTATTGAGAATGCGCTGCGTAGCTCTGCAGTCCTCAAAAGTCTGACAATATCTCAGCACAGCAAAGTATATAGGTTTGAAGGAGGCGGAGTACATAGAGGTGGAATCAATCTAAACAAAGCATGCAAATGTGGTACAGGAAATCAGCCCAGTAAAAGATTTTTTCCAGCCTTGATCTATTTAGCATACTAGTGTCATTCAAATGCAAAGGTGCTAAACAAAAGGCACAGTTGTACCTTGAGCTTAGACTTCACACTTAACTTGGGAAACCTGCCAGATGCTCAGGAAATGTATAAAGACAAAAGGTTATCGTCTCAGGGCTTGGGCTGTCTGCTAAATCACAATATACATAAGCTTTTAGAAATTTGTAATCCAACAATTCCTCCTTTGAGAGTTCTAAAAAAACTCTCATAAAATACAAATTTAGACACTTAAAAAGTTCTGTGTTGATTGTTTGTAGTGATAAAAAGCATGCTGACACAGAAACAAACATGCTTCTAGGGTCCGTGAAGTTCTTACGGGTAATAGTCTTTTCTGGTTGGAACTGTTGTTTCCTCATGATGGTCGGGAGTCATTTGTTGAATGAAACACTTGATACTGTGGACGCATAGATAGTATACCAGTAGGAAGAATAACAGCAGAATTGCTATTTCCTTGATCCACAGCCAGGGTTTACCTAACAGTTCTCCGAACCATGAAGAATTATCTTCAGTCATTTGGTGTAATTTTTCTGAAAGATCAAGAATGTCTCGTTGGATTTTGTTCAAGTTCTCTGTTGGATCCATTAACCCGGTGCAGCATTCAGGGCCAATAATGGTGCAGGCTCCCCCTTGTGTTGCAAGAATGTAATCCAAGGCCACTCTGTTCTGTAAGATCATTATCTTGTGCGAAGCAAGAGTGTCCGTGATGTTACCTAGGGCCAAAGCTGTGTCATTAGCTAGTTTCTGTACAGAATTTGATAAGCTTCTGACTTGATCCAGGGCCTGTATGACACCATAAGACGGGATTAAGGCTCCAAGAGTTCTTGACCACCATGTTTGTGCACAAGTGAGTCCAGGGATGCAGCCATCTTCTTTGTCTGTGGTAGGAGCTGAGCTTAGTAAATGTGGAGAGCTTGGGGAGGAGTGTGTATTTTCTCTGATAGCCGGTAAAACATAAACCAAGGTGCACCTGCCGTTGAATTGGCTAGGTAGGATGTTGTAGACAGAAGTTCCACATAACCAGAAGGTGCCAGTCGGTGGAGGAATCATGCACCACTGATTTACTGAGAAGAATTTTGGGAGAGATGCTGTCCTGTGGAGACAAACTTCTAAGTCCTTTTCCTCTCTTCCTGATGATGGAGTAATGTCCACATGGGAATTTGTTCTCATCTTGATCACAAAGCTGCAACGTTCATGAGGAATTTCACCCAGTGGAGTCGAGGCTGGAGCATCATTTTCCATGCACCAAGGAAAAGTAATTGGCAGGAGTAGATCTGTCATAATGGGAGTAGCTGAAGTTAGGTTGCAGGATGGTAATCCAGGAATGCAACACGGAGAAGCTGGAGGAGTTGTGATGTGGTGGCATGTACCTCTGTTGAATATTCCACTCGTTTGAACACCGAACAAGGTGCACGTGTCACAGTGGGAGATGGGGTGTGCCACCCATGGTATCCCTGCTTTTACTGAAGGTGGGTGTGGCATGCAAACGTTCTTTCCAGCAAACAAGGCATTTCTTGACATATTCATCAGTTCTAAGAATATGTTGTTTCTGGAGTCTATAGCTTGTGCGATGTTCATGATGATTACTAGAACGGCAATCTTGATCATGTTGATGGATGACTGAAGTTCTTTCATTTGATTCTCTGCGTTGTTGTTTTTTTTTATGTTCTGTCTTCCGTGACAGTTGGCTCGGCAGTGGGTCTAGTTGTCCTTTAAAGTTTGTAGCTTCATACACAGGTGAGGGGGTCGATGTGTATGGGTCTCGGGACAGCCATCAAGGGGTATCTGCACAGAGTAAGAAAGAAAACAAAAGACGACAGAGCAGTATTTGTTGTAAAAGGCTGCAAACAATAGAGTTGTAGCCTCTGTTCAATCTGAGTCTAGTCTTGTTGTTCCTTCTTTCCCTAGTTCTTAATTCCCGTGACACCTAAAGAACAGTGAGGTAAGGATGGACTAGTGGATGGGGAAGGCCTATGAGGAAGTCTTCACCTCAGGGTTGGCCCCCGAAGCCTGTTGCATTCGGGTCTTCCCTGGGCTCCTCACTGATCTGTGTGTCCTATCCTATCCCTGTAGGTGGGGGAACAACTTTACAGTGTGACACATGAGTCCAGGTTTTCCTTCCCTGACACAAAACTGCAGCTGCTGTGATCAACATCACTTGATGTGGTCCGTGCCACTTAGGCTCTAATGGTTTGTTTTTGAATGACTTTATCATAACCCACTGACCTGGGATGATTGTGTGTCCACCTTCTGGTGGATTCTGCCAACATGACTCAACTCTTTCTCTGGAACTCTGTACTGCCTTTGTAAGGTTTTCACAATAAGTGATCAGGGCATCTGAGGCAATGTGCACATCAGCATTTCTAAGATCAATTGCACCTGGCATCTGCATTGGGCGTCCTGTAATAATCTCATGAGGGCTTAGACCTACTGATCTGTTAGGTGATGCTCTCAGACTACACAATACCGCTGGCAGCGCTTCGACCCATACTACTCCTTCCTGATGCATTTTGCTTAGCCTGGTTTTGATTGATCTGTTTGCACGTTCGACTTGCGCCGATGCTTGTGGTCTATGAGGACAGTGAAGATTCCACTTAATTTTCAACATTTTAGACACTTCCTTGACTACCTGTCCTGTGAAGTGGGTTCCTTGATCTGAGTCAATGCTATCTGGTAATCCCCATCTGGGAATGAAATCAGTGACAAGACATTTAGCAGTATGTGCAGCTGTGGCACGCCCTGTTGGATAAGCTTCTATCCATCTTGAGAACTTGTCTATTACTATCAAAACGTCAGTTTTTCCCTTACAAGGAGGCAATGATATGTAATCAACTTGTAGGTGACGAAACGGTCCTGGTGGAGCTGGGGTATGTGTTGCTGGTGTAGTTGCTGCTGGCACATCATTATTTTTTTGACATGTAACGCATCTCTTGACTGTTTCAGTGGCTACATTTCTGAATTTTGGATTCCACCATTGATTTGAGAACCTGTGATTCATTGTTGCTGGACCACTGTGACCCAAATTGTGTATTTGTTGAGCCAAATATGGCAGCAGTGATTTGGGAGCAACATATTTTCCTCCTTTGGTCCAGCAACCAGATGAATCCACTGTGGCTCCTTTGTCTAACCATGTCCATGCTTCATATAAAGGAACGTCTTTGTACAGATCAATGATTGATTCAGGAGGCAGAATTGTCTTCTGTGCTGTACTACCTGAACACACCTGTACATTTGCATATGAACAAGCCTGTTTAGCAGCTACATCAGCAAGAGCATTACCTTTAGCTTCCGTAGTATTAGTTGTGAGATGTGCTTTCACTTTGATCACAGCTAATTTCTTTGGAAGTTTCATGGCAAACATTAGATCTTTCACTAATCCAGCATGCTTAATGGGTGATCCAGCAGAAGTTAAAAACTGTCTACTTTGCCAAATGATACCAAAATCATGAATTACCCCAAAAGCATACCTGGAATCAGTGTAGATATTTGCAGTTGATCCTGACGCTAGCGTGCATGCTCTAGTTAAGGCTACTAGTTCTGCAGCTTGAGCTGAAAAATGATCTGGAAGACGACCTGAAGCTACGACTTCAGTGGTAGAAGTTACTGCATAACCTGCTCGTCTGTTACCTTCAATAACTTGAGCTGAACCATCAACATACAACTCCAATTCGGCATTATCTATGGGAGTTTCTGTTATTTCACTTGTAGGTGTGTATGTAAGCGTAACACAATCATGAGCCATTTCTCCTTCATCCTCTAAGACAACTTCAGTCATTGCAGACATCATACATGAGGATGGGTTTGTGACTGGTGCACGCTGTAAAACAATGTTCGGGGCTGTGAGGGTTGTTAACCAATTTCCCCAACGAGAGGAGGTGACAGAAGTGACTTTTGCTTGATTCATTAGTGCAGACACTGCATGAGGGCATCTTACATTTACAGTCTGTCCTAACACCATTCCTGATGAGGCCTGAAGAGCTAGATGAACTGCCTGTACTGCTCTGAGACATGGGCCCATACCTTGAGCGACTATGTCAAGTTTGCCAGAATAGTAATGAATTGGGCATAAATTGCCCCCATGATCTTGCATTAGACATGCAGTCATAAAGCCTAAGTGTTCATGAACATAAAGCACAAAGGGCCTATCAGATTGGGCAATTCCTAATGCTGGCGCTTGACATAGTGCTCTCTTCAAATCATTGAAAGCTTTGAGGTGAATTTCTTCCATACAAACTGTATCGGAATCTCTAACCTGACCTTTCAACAAGTCATAGAGTGGCTGAGCAATCGAGGCATAGTCTTCAATCCAAGGTCTACAGTAACCTGCTGTTCCTAAAAATGATCTTAGTGTTTTAATGTTAGTAGGCGGAGGTATTGCTTTGACTGAAGCGGCTCGATCCTGTGTAATGGATCTATTTCCTGTACCAATTGTTTGACCCAGAAATGTAACTTGATTTTTAGCAATTTGAGCTTTGTGAAAGCTACATTTATGTCCTTTTTTCTGCAAATAGTCCAACAATGCTGTCAATTCAGTTTGATGTACCTCATGATCTGTTGAGGCAAATAAAATATCATCGATATATTGAATCATAGTGGACTGTTTGACTGGACATTCTGGGTCACACAAATCACGTCTGAGAGCCTGATGGTATATGGTTGGGGAATTTTGAAATCCCTGGGGCAAACGTGTCCACTGATATTGTTCATAGTCAACTGTGAAAGCTAACCATGGCTGGCTGTCAGCGTGCAAGGGTACAGAAAAGAATCCATTAGACATATCAATTACTGAAAAAACCTTACAATCTAATGGTAAGCCATTACAAATTGTAGATGGATCGGCTACTAGGGGGGTGATTTTTTCAGTATGCTTATTGGCTACTCTGTAGTCTATTGTGAGTCTCCATGACCCATTGGCTTTCTTGATGGGCCATATGGGTGAATTACAGGGACTGTTGGTTTTAACGAGCACTCCTTGCTTCAGCAATTTTTCTACAATAGGTTTGACTCCCTGTATAGCTTCCTTACTGATCGGGTATTGTTTGGTAACAGGAGGGGCGGTTCCTGTTAATTTGGCTGGTTCTACACCAGTGAGAAACCCGCAATCATCTTTGTCTTTAGCCCAAATTGGATGATTCTGTCAGAAAGCATACTCAGGAGTGATTGCATTACTGGTAGAAACTTGTGCTGAAGCAATTTTTATGCTAGCAGATTCTGAGGACATGTCTAATGTTAGATGTACTTGTCTCAGTAGATCCATGCCTAGAATTGCACCTGTATTTAATGGAGCACATAACAATTTTGTAGTCAGAGTTTTCGGGCCTAATTGTACCTCTATGGGTGGAGTTTCATACAAAACAGAATCTTCACCTACTACACCAGTTAAACAAAGTTTAGTTTTCTTGTACGGAATGTTTAAATCTTTAGCCAATTTTGTAGGAACTACTGTGATTTCTGCACCTGTATCAAGCAAAAAGTCAATCTCTTTCTCTTGTATGCTACCTTTCACAAAAATTCTTTTGTCATTGGGATGTATTACAGGGGAAAGGTAGCTACTCACAGCCCCAACAATTAGTTTTTTTCCTGCTCTTTTTGTGCTCTTAGAAGAGCCTGAGCAAGCTGTCCTAACGTTTCACTGGTCACTGGTGGAACTACTTCAGGGTTGTAGGCGGGCTGAGAAGGAGCAGAATTATGCATAGCATTTCTTTTATTATCTTGCAACTTCTTCCTACACTCTTTCTCCCAATGTCCTAGTTTTCCACAATAATTGCATTTCCCTTCTTTTTTAGACCATCTCTTGTCTCGATTTGTTGTGCTAAACGTAGCTGCTGCTACTCTTACTTTTGCCTTAACATCAGAATCTCTTTCCCAAGTAGCTAACGTGTCTAAGTTACTTCTGAGAGTTTTGTTAGACCAAGTTAGATCTAGGAATGGCAAGGCTTTTCTGTACTCAGCTACAAGGCCATCTGACCAGATGCGGACTAGGGGTCCCTTGTCATCTAGCACACTTTCAGGATCATCAACTATTCCACTGTAAGTTACGGCTGACTGGCAAAACTTCTCAGTGTATTCACTTACAGTTTCCTCTTTCTTTTGTACACAGTTAGTGATTCTGGACCAGTCTATTTTGGGTCCCATAATATTCTTTAGAATTTTCAAAACACCTTCTCTCAAATCCGCTTTACTGGCATGTTGTAGTTCAGACGTAACAGCAGACTCAAAACTGTTGAATTCAGATTCAGTTAGAATTTGTGACATCAGCTGTGTGACTTCTACTAACGACATGTCGTAGAGACGCATTTTGCTAATCAGTGCTCTTCTAAATTCACAAAAATTTGTGCGTGCTGAGGGTAAGCCCTGGGACAATCTCTCTATATCTTTAGGTTCCAGCATTTTTGCAATTGCTTGAACCTGGACAACAGCAGAGTTGGGAGGAACACTTTCAATTCCCTCAATTCCCTGAGATCTTCTCCTAGCACCACAAACCTTCACTGAATCTACAGGCACATCAGTTACTGATTGGATGGCTACATCTGTTTCAAAGAAAGCTTGTAAGTCAGGATAAAGGTTATCAGGCTGACTAACTTCCATATCAGTTTTTTCTAAAGCTTTGTTGCGGTTCAATTTCTTAGTCAAAGCGGATATTCTAGCCCGAAGCTCTTTGTTCTGTTCCTCTAGCTCTGAGTTACGCTGAGACTGTTGTGTAGCTAGCGCTAAACCAAATTCTCTGTGGCAGCAGATAATGCCTTTTACATTTTTCTTACGAATACATGCTCCAAGTACTTTTTTACACTCATCTACAGACCAAGTCTTGTCTGGATGGATCTCATATTTCTTAGTCAATTCTTGTCTAACTTTTTCAGTTACTATTAGGTTCATTTGCACTCCTAACAGTGATTTGAATTCGCTATCTGACCACAAAGGAGTTGCGAGACCACCTTTTTCAGTTGTGGGGATCAGCCTAGCGTTCTTTCTAACCATTTTGTGAGTTTCTTTGTTACCACACAATCACAACACTAAAACTTCTCTGATCAACAGAGGGTACGCTTGTTAACACAGATCAACTATAGTTAACCTTTCCTGAATTAACAGAAGACAACACAAACTACTAGCACTTTACACTAGTCTTCTCTGCCTAAACAGAGGGTAACAGATATTAGCACTTTACGCTAAACTTCTCTCTCTGAAGAGAGGATCAACAATTCTTCTCTGCCGAAACAAAGGATAACAGATATTAGCACATAATGCTAATCTTCTCTACCTGAAATAGAGGATAACTGATATTAGCACGTAATGCTAATCTTCTCTACCTGAAATAGAGGATAACTTGTCTGTTAAACAAACCCTGCAGCTGTTTGTTAACACTTCTCTGGCGGCGCAGAGGATAACCACATGTACTGGCTTCTAATGGTTCTTTTTGATAGAGTGATACTCACCAACCCTTGGTACAGAAAGATTCAGTCTGGAACGAAGTCAGATCTTTGTTGAGCTTGTTGAGCTTCAATCTGGATTCAGGTGAGGAGCTCTATCCGGGGCACGGCACCAAAACTGTTGGAAACTCAGAAGCGAAGACCAGGAGACTCTTGGGTATCTTCAGCAGAATTCTTTATTGAGAATGCGCTGCGTAGCTCTGCAGTCCTCAAAAGTCTGACAATATCTCAGCACAGCAAAGTATATAGGTTTGAAGGAGGCGGAGTACATAGAGGTGGAATCAATCTAAACAAAGCATGCAAATGTGGTACAAGAAATCAGCCCAGTAAAAGATTTTTCCCAGCCTTGATCTATTTAGCATACAAGTGTCATTCAAATGCAAAGGTGCTAAACAAAAGGCACAGTTGTACCTTGAGCTTAGACTTCACACTTAACTTGGGAAACCTGCCAGATGCTCAGGAAATGTATAAAGACAAAAGGTTACTGTCTCAGGGCTTGGGCTGTCTGCTAAATCACAATATACATAACCTTTTAGAAATTTGTAATCCAACACCAGAATGATAATATTCCTATTCAATGCCATGGTTTAACCAATAGATGCCTGTATGGCTGTTTAATAAATGCATGTATTTAGTATTGGTGTCAGTCAATTAAAAAAAATTGACTAATTAATCACACTTTTTTTTCTGAAATTAATCGTGATTAA